>PVKA01001126.1:18488-49574 GCA_004027165.1 Ctenomys sociabilis | reverse complement strand
GCATTATATAATGATTAGTTTTGAAGGTGATTACTTTGTTATTAAAAAGTTGAACTCTATTTAAATCCAATTTTAATATATTTGGAACCCAAGAAAAAAGTGTTAGCATTGAGTGTAGACTTGAAAATAAAAGCAAATGTCCTTTCACAGAGACCAAATTGGTCAAGCAAGCCCCTGACTCATCCAGATGGCTGACACTGAAAAAAGATCTACAGGGTACATGGTTCCAGGGTGCATCCTGAGGTGATTTGACTGACCTTGTCAGATACACAAGTTATGTTTTTAGTTATATAAGTCTTGCTTTAATTTGGTCTTACCATCCAGCAGATAAGTGTAACCATGAGATATAAAAAGTAATGCCATGTTAATATGCTGAGCTATAAAAGGCTTAAGTCAACAACTTCTGATAATTGCCAGTTGTGCTGATAACCTACTGCTATTATAGACTATTGGACTATATTGGGTTATTTTGCTGAATTCAATTACCTACAACCTTTGGACTGGCTTCAAGTACAAAAAGGTCCTTTAAAAACTTCTCCAACTACAGCTTCTCTAACAGCAGTGAAACACCCATCTCTCACAAAACAAAACAGAAAAGGGGGATATGTTGGAAGCTACAACTCCCAATCGCTCAAATGTGTAGGTGAGACTGGGCCCAATGCCTAAAGCAAACAAGCTACCTCATTCCTGAGGTGAAACATCCTGTCTGATTAAGGTCAGCTATTAGTCAGTAGGTAACCTAGGGTCACATGGTACTAATTTCACAAAAGTATAAATAAAGGACCATTTTGTTGTGAAAAAAAATATCTATATGTATACACAAAATAGTTAGGGTAGACATAGAGCTACTTTTTCTTAGTTCATTAAGAAGAAAGGTTTGTACTAATATTGTTTAGACGAGATATGTCTGTATCTTGTGAATACAAAGACAACAGTGTGCAATGTATTAATTATAACCATCCTACTAATCTATTTTGAAACTATTTCATTGCTGTTTTATCTTTTTTCTCATTAAAATGAATAAAAACAAATTAAAAAATAAAAGCAAATGTCTAAAGTTGTTAAAATGTATTGCATTTAGGGCAATTTCTGAAATTAGTAATGCTTTCCATTAATATGCATACATAGTGTGAAGGTTCGTAATTGATGTACGGTGAAATCTTTCATAAGACCAGTAGTTATCTTCGTGATTTTTATGTAAACTTACTAATTATAGAATAAGTCTGCAAGAAAAAAATAATCATTTTCAAAAACATTGGTCAAACACATAAATGAGGAGGAAATTGAAGACATGAATGTGAAACTGAGCCAGATTATAGTTAACCATTTCTACATATAAGCTGCTTAAATCCACAAAAGATATGGTACCATGTATAAGGTGCAGTAAGAGAGCACCTATGGTAATTGATGAAGATTCACTGTTGCTTTTGACCACAAGAGATCAGGTTTTTTTCCCTCAGATTGCTTAGTGCTGTGCCAGTTAACATCTGAATACTGATATCTGCAAAGTAGAGACATCACTGAATTAACTGCACTGTCCTTTTTTAGAGTAACCCATGTTCTTTGTCATGTATTGCTTTTCTTAAATGTATAAAGTGCTCAAACCTGAGCAATTTTCTTTAAGCTATATTCTGATGTGTTTTCATATTAGAATATTCATTAAAGTTATCTTTCTGTGTTCTTCATAAGTAATATTTTAGAGTCCACAGTAACTTTTGAGTGACATTGAAAGGTTCAATTCTAGTATCTCATTCCATTTTGCTTAGTGATAGAGATTTGTTTTGAACAATTCATCTGTAGGGAATCTTATCACTGTGAAAAAAATCCATAATGTGAATTAGCCTGCTATTCTTGGGTTAGCCTACCACAGTATACTGTCATATATAGTCTGTTGTTGACTATAAATGAATTACAGTCCTGTGAGGGATGATCAGAAAAAATATAATGTGAGAATTAGTTATACATAAAACAGGTAACCTATATGACTGAAATGAATTAAGGTTTTAGCAACAAGGAATACATGAAAAAATGAAGCCTGTAATGTCAATCTGTACCAGTTATATCAGTTTCTAGGTAAGCATCAAAATAGTCTGTATGGGTTTGTTTTTCCTATTTTGTTTCATTTAGTTTTGATACATCTGCCTAATCCTGAAGACTCACAGCATGCCTGGGAGAAACTCTCAAAATAGAAATGTTTTGATAAAATATGTGCTGGTTCTGTTAGTAACAAACTTGTGAATTACTATGATCTGCTAATAATCTTGTTTTTATTTATTTATCCACCAACTTAAAAAAAGAAAAACAGTGAACAACCAAAAATTTATCTTTTGAGGCAAACTGTATGCCAGTATCTCTTGAATCCTAAAATATACTAACAAAGTTGAAATGGAAGACAAGACAGGGAAAAGAGTAGTTTTATTTTGTTTTTTAAGCATACATGTTGTTTGAAACAAAACTAATTGATTGATATCTTTTTTGAACATCCTGAATATTTCTAAAGTCAAGGAATGATAAATAATAATAGTTTGTATAATGCCTACTATTATACTTTTAAGTTAAATGTGAAGACATCTGCTATGGTGGTGTCTGTAAGTGTAATATCATGTATGCACCTTGTGCAATGCCGGGACAGTGTGAAAGCAGTTTGCAATGTATTAGTTCATCGAATCTTTCTTGTTGAGGTGTCTTAAAACTGTCTGGTTGATATTTGTACTTCAATAAAATAAAAAATAAAAAAATAATTTAAAAAGTTAAATGTGAAATGTCAGTGATAGTGTCTTAAAAGCTGGCCAGATAGCTCAGTGGACTCAAGTGCCTTCTTAGGCAGAGCACAGCAGCCAGGGTTCAATCCCCAACGTGCCGCAGGGCACGCCGAGATGGCTGTTGAGACTGGGCATGGTGGTGCACACCTGTAATCCTAGAACTTGGGAGGCTGAAAGCAGGAGAATCACTGCAAGTCAGAGCTACATAGTAAGACTCCATACACCCTGTAGATCCAGTCCTAAATTCATAAAAATAAAAAAGATACTGTCTTTAGCAATCTTCATTGTTTTCCATGAAAGAAAAAAATACTTAGAAAAAATTTAAATAAAGTATGGTGATAAAGTCCTATAATCCTAGTATTCAAGAGGCAAGTGCTCTCTATGAATATGAGACCATCCTGAGCTACATGAGTTCAAAAACAACTTTAGCTCTGTATGTAATGTGACTATCTCAAGAGACTAAAAATAAAATAAATAGAAACATTCTATTAGCTCACTTCCAAGCCCTGTTGCCAGCTATATTTTTTAAAGTCAAAAAGTTCACCACTCTCTTAAATACTTCCTTATGCCTGAGACAACATATTGATACCCTCAAATTAAAGAAGGAAAGGTTTATTTCAGCTCACAATTTATAGAGGCTTCAGTTCATAGTCAGCTGACTCCAAGGCAGGGCAGTGTGGCAGATGGGTATGGCAAAAGAGAAACAGTCCATGGCACAGCAAGCAAGAAACATCATATAACTTATTTTCTTTCTTTTTATAGTCCATCCAGGATACAAGCCAACTGATTAGTGTAATCCACACCCAGTAAATGTATTCAGCCATTCCCAGAACTGTGCTAATCCAATCAGTGGATTTTTTACCCATGATCCAGCTACCTCCCAAACATTCCATCTATGAGCATATGAAGCATTGTGGACAGATCTAGATATAAGCTATAACAAATACATACTCAGGACCTCTGTGATTGAGATTATTTCAAGTTACTACATAATTATAAATAAATGTTTACTTTTTATTGAAATACTATATTCATTTTTTAAATGACAGCAAGTTGGTAGATTATAGTTATTACTCAAGATTTAATACTTGGATCTTGAACCTCTGAGATATCTGGATAAATTAAGTGAACTACTCAGGGTAAACTACAAAGGCTAATGTTAATAGTGTTCATTTTTCTCAAGATAGGATTTTAAATTAAACACATTTTTTGCATCATAATGATTTTAAAATCAATGTGATATTAAACAAATAATTTTTATTTAGTTTGCCAATAAAATAGTAAAATATTAATAAAGTACTAAGAATGTGAAATTCACTAGAATATTTAGAAATCAGAAAAGAAATTCATGATCTGTACCCCTACTCATACCCTTACCATTCCAGGTCATGTAAAATTTGAATTGCAAATGATAATTCTACTGGGTGGCCTGGCAAGCACAAGGACTCAGGTTCAATCCCCAGTACCACATGCCATGTCGGGCCCTAGAACCCAGGCATGCCTTGCAAGCCACTAAAACCAGGCATGGTGCTGCAGACCTGTAATCCCAGCCCTGGGGAAGCTTTGACAAGAGAATCACTAGAAGTCTGAGCTGTGTAGCAAGACCCTGTACAAAATAAACAAATAAATAGTTTTAAAAAGATAATTATGTCACAACTGAGATAATCAATGGATTTGTATTAAATAAACCATATTACTTGGTAATTTAAAAAAAGATTTCTCTGTAGTCTTAAAAATAGAGTATATGAACGAGTGTTAGACATTGTCAAAAGCCTTTTCTGTGTCAATTGAAATGATCGTGTGCTTTTCGCATTTGGCTCTGTTGATACACTGTATTACATTTATAGATTTGTGAATATTGAATCATCCTTGCATCCCTGGGATGAATCCTACATGGTCATGGTGTATGATCTTCTTGATGATTTTTTGTATTCTATTTGCTAGGATTTTGTTGATTTTTGCATCTATGCTCATGAGGGACATTGGCCTATAGTTCCCTTTTTTATTTGTTTCTTTCCCTGGTTTTTATATCAGTATAATACTTCCCTCCAGGAATGACTTTGGGAACATCGCTTCCTTTTCAATTTCATTGAAGAGTTTGAGGAATATAGGGATTTTATCTTCTGTAAATTTCTTCTAGAATTCAGCTGTCAATCCATCAGGACCTGGACTTTTCTTTGTCGGTGGGTTTCTTATTACATTTCATATTTTATTGACTGTTATTTGGTTATTGAGAGTTGTTCTATCTTCTTGATTCAGTTTTGGTAATTTGTACCTGTCTAGGAATCTGTCTATATTTCTTCTGTGTCTTCTATTCTATGACAGTAAAGATTCTCAAAGTAGCTCTTGATAATCTTCTGAATTTCCACTGCGTCTGGCAAAATTATACCGTTTTCCTTCCTCATTTCTTATATTTGAATTTTTTCTTTCCTCTTTTTGATGAGGTTAGTTAGGGGCTTGTCAATTTTATTTAATTTTTCATAGAGCCAGCTTTTTGGTTCGTTAATTCTTTGAACTATTTTCTTCCATCTCAACTGAATTAATTTCTGCTCTAATCTTTCTGATTTCTTCCCATCATTGAGTTCTGGGTTTAGTTTGCTCTTCCTTTTCTAGATGTTAGAGGTGCTACATTAGGATGTTTATTTGTTCCCGTTCTGTTTTCCTGATGTGTGCGTTTCCTGATGTGTGAAAGTTATAAACTTTCCACTAAGAATTGCTTTCTTCTCATCCCATTAATTCCAAAAAGTTGTGCTTGAATTTTCACTAAATTGTAGATATTCTTCAATTTGTTGTTTGGTGTCATCTGTGACCCAATGATTGCTGAGTAGGGTGTTGTTTAATTTCCATGAATTTAGCAGGTTTTTCTGGTTTCTTCTGTCATTTACATCCTATTTCATTGCACTGTAGTTAAAAAGTACGCATGAGATGATTTCTGTTTTTTTGCATATACTTAAGATGACCTATGGACTAGTATATGGTCTGTTTTAGAAGATGACCCATGTGGAGCTGAAAAAAATGTGTATTCAGCTGTGGTTGGGTGGAACACTCTGTATATGCCCACTAAGTCCATTCGTTCAGTTCTGCTACCTCTTTGCTAATTTTTTGACTGTTTGACCGATCTCCTTGGGATAAAGGGGGTGTTAAAGTCTCCTGCTAAGATTGTGGTATTGGATATTAGATTTTTCATGTCCTTTAAGATTTGTCTTATATAGTTGGGTGCTCCTGTGTTTGGTACATACATATTTATGAGAGTTACCTCTTCCTCTTGAATTTTTCCCCTAATCAGTATTTAGTAGCCTTCTTTGTTTTGTTTGATCATTCTTCACTTGAGTTGAGACTGAGAACAAGATTGCTACCCCTGCTTTTTTCTGAGGTGCGTGTAGTATTGTTCTCCATCCTTTGACTTTCAGCTTATGAATTTCTTTATGAGTTAAATGTATTTCTTGTATACAACATATTATTGGATTTTGTTTCCTAATCCACTATGCCAGTCTGTTTCTCTTTAATTGGTGAATTGAGTCCATTTACACTGATAGTTGCAATTGAGATGTATTGACTTATGACTGACGTATTATTTACCTGCTGTTGTTTAGTCTTTTTTGGCCTGTGTTTAATTGCCCTATTTGGTGGGTTCCTTCCATTCCCTCCTTAAAAAACTAAGAGTGGAAATCCCATTCAAGTCAGCTATCCCCCTACTGGGAATTTTCCCAGCAGAACTGAAAATGTCATATCATAGTGATATATGTGCGCCTATGTTTATAGCAGCAGAATTTGTGATAGCCCAATCTTGGAAATACCCAAGATGCCCATCACCTGAGGAATGGTTGAAAAAGATGTGCCATTTTTATACAATGGAATATTACTCAGCTATAAAGAATGATAAACTCAAAGCCTTCATATTTACGTGGATACAACTTGAAGATATACTCATAAGTGAAATAAACCAGTCCCACATGTGAAAATATTGTGTAGTCTTCCTAGTGTGAGAACTCAAAAAAGAAATTAAAAATAGAAAGGTATAACACAATTACACCACTTGAAGATATACTCTTAAGTGATATAAACCAGTCCCACATGTGTAAATATTGTGTAGTCTCCCTAGTGTGAGAACTCAAAAAAGAAATTAAAAATAGAAAGGTATAGCACAATTAAAATTAAAGTGAGAGCTTAAGGATTAAACAACAAAGAGAGGGCAAGGAGAAAAGCTAGGGAACATCACAAGGGCAACGTCATACATTTCTATGCACAAGATGGTTATAGCAATGATCCTGAGAATCTTCAGCAGGTTTTTGAAACTAGTAGTTAATTGGTAGATTCTCACCCTGACTAACTATATATGCTGATACCTGTGAACTAAGCAGCCGCATATGAAGATAGCAATGTAGGGTCATGCTTGGAATGCCTGTCATTCTGGTCTTCTAAATATGTACTGCTTCTCATGTCATACCAATTACTGCTGTATTGTCTCCCAAGTAAGTGTTTATAAAAAAAAAAAGTATAAATGAAATCAAGAGACAAAAAAAATGTCCTGCTAAAATTCTGTGTATGGTTAGATTTCTAAATTTCTGTGTAAAAATATATGATTATTTATTCCTAATTTTTAAATTTTTTCTTCTTCACATTCTGTGGGGATTTGAAGTTTACTCGATGGAAAGTACCTGCTCTATGTTATGTCTCAGATGTTTAATATTCAGACAGGTTCAGCTCAACTGTCTATATTATAGGGTAATAATATCAGTGTCTCTTCTGGAGGGCTAACAACTTAGGTTTGCAGACCAAAAATTAGAGAAAAAGGGCTTCAAGAGCAGCCAGCACTTTGGCCTTTCAAAGTCCATGAGGACTCTGGAAATAGGAGAACCTGTACTGTAACATCCTGTAACTCAGTTCTGTCCCAAATTTTCTTTATTTTTTTTTATTTTTTTATTTATTTATTTTTAATTTATTTTTTATTTTTTTCCAAATTTTCTTATTAAGGAGATTATAGGATCGCAGAGGAAAATGATCAGCGATGTAGAATGTGCCTAAGGAGAGTCACATGGAGAGAAAACATTCTTTCAGGATTTCGCAGGGAGCAAATTGGTCAAGCAGTGGCTGTGACTCATCCACATGGGTGACACTAACAGGATCTACAAACTGTAGTATAGGGTTTCAGGGGAAATTCCTGAGGTGATTTGACTGACCTTGTCAGATACAGAAGTTACATTTCCTGTTACATAGGTCTTGCTTCATCTTGTTCTTAACCATCCAGCAGAAAAGTATAAAAGCGAAGTACAAAAAGTACAGCCATATTAATATGCTGAGCTGTAAAAGGCTCAAGACAACAGCTTCTGGATTATTGGATTATTATACATTGGATTATTTTGCTGAGTTCATGCACCTACAATATTAAAATGTTAAGAGAATACCCATCTCTGACAAAACTAAACAAAAAAAGGGGTACAAATGAAGGAACATTTTGTATCTGTATTTTAATAGTTAGGATAGATATACAGCTATTTGCTCTTACTTCAATGAGAAGAAAGATTTGTACTAATAGTGTTTGGACAGGATACTATGTCTGCCTCTTGTACTATGAATAACCATATATGTGAAGAAAACAGTATACATTGTATTAATTATCAAAACTTTCCCACTAATTGGTTTTGAAATTGTCTTGAGTATATAATCCAGCTCAGACTTTAAATTGCCATTATATGACTCATGGTTCTTGTTGTATTTTTGAATTTGGGAGAATTTTTGGCATATCAGATCCACATCTGATTTTATTAAATGTGACCAACTTTGAGACAATGGCAGTAAAGTAGTAAGTATACATAGTGGTTTAATTAGCTGTGATTTACATAAGTCACTTAAACATCACATTTAGTAGTGTGTTTGTCATAAAGTTTATATCTGGTTCCAGAATTTTTAATGTTTCTATAATTGCTAGTGCTTTTCAAATTAGATTTCATGAATAATAACTATTTATATTGCCCTAAACTTCCAAATATCATCCTTCTTGTACATGCCCCTTGTTATGGTTTATGTATAGGTGTCCCCTCAAAGCCTCCTGCAGTCTTGGGACTGCTTCTGCAGTTTATGATCACTGTGGGTGTGGATGCTGCACTGCCCTGGGACAGGTAATTTGCATTACAATGCAAGGAGGGAGGAAAGATTAGCTGCTTCTGCTGCTCCTACCTCTCCCTTTTCCTCTTGCTCTTTGCCACTGCCATGAAAAGTTGCTTTCTGTTATGTGCTGCCCTGCCTGAATATGGACTGAAACCTCTGGTAACTGTGAGCTAAATAAACCTTTCCTTGCTTCATTTTGTATTTTGGGTATTTGTCCCAGGAATAAGAGAAGAGTAACTAAGACATCCCTTTTTGAAGAAAAAAATCTGAATTTTTATTTCATACTTATAGTTTCCATTGTCTGAAAGCTAATTCAATTGGTGAGATACTAGGAAAAATACATTTTTATCTTAGTTTGTAAGGAAATTTTTGGCCCTTGACAGAGAAATTGAACCTTTTTGAGTCATTTGATGGAAAGGTATAGTAATAATAATGTGTTATTCTTTATGTATGAAAGTAACTTCTGGTTTCCAAAAAACATATACACTTTGTATTAAATTGAAATGCTATGAAAGTTTTCAGTATATTTGTTTAGATCTTAGGCTAGATGGTTTGATTTATACACAAGATTTTTGTAAATAAATGCAAACACTGGACAGAAGTATTATTGCTCTAAAAGAAGAAATATAAAAATAGCTTTTTTGTTTTAATTAAGACAAAGGACAGAGCAAACATGATAACTTTCTATACCTTCTGAGCCCTCACTAAAATAAAAGGATAGAAGCACATAGAGGAGTAGATCAGGCAGCAAAGAAAATGAGAGTCACTAATATGTACATGTTTCCAGGAAATTACTAGAGGTGAGTGCAGTAGTGAAACAAATTATGAACAGACTGCAAAGAGGGACCCGATCTGTCTAAAAAAGAGCAGAGAGAAGCCGTGGCTAGAAACAGAAGAGTAAATTAAAGGTTTGTATGTGAAAGTAGGAAAATTGACTCTCTTAGCAGTCTGATCTCAGAAAGGAGGAAGTGAACCCTGTGTGAGGAGGGAATCTGTTGCATGTATTGGCTGGCTGCCTACCTGCCCACCCAAGTTCCCTCCTGAAGCAAAGTTGCTAGTGTCCAAGGATATACCATGTATGTGGAGCTTCTGGTTAGTGCCACCAACTAGGCAAGAAGACAAATGAAACCTATTTTTAGTATTATTATTAATGTCCATTATTTCTGAAACCCTCATTCCAAATATATGATTTTCTGTTATGTTTTTATCAGTTTTATTGTTTATTATCTGTTCCCCTTTGCACATTTTTTTTTAACAAATTAGAGACTATTTTCAGATTGTTCACTTTTAGCAGCTCAGTTTTAGGGATTTATAAGAAATTACATTTTCCTCTGAAGATAGTTTCATTTGCTAATATATTCTTGGGACATGATTTAGAAATAATGGTATAGTCTTTTTATTTCATAATCTTAATTTGAATTTAATAATTTCTTATGCTAATACTGATATTTAATGACATATATGGCAAATTCATATTCATTTATTCCCTTGGATTGTATCTTTTTTGCTTATAGGAGATACAGAGTTCTTTAGTAAATTAAAACGTTAAGAAATATTAATCTGACTTAGGTAGAACATATCTCATTTTTAAAACATTTAATAATGTGAATTGAATACAGTGTTTAGAAACACTGAAGTTAGGCCGGGCGTGGTGGCGCAGGCCTGTAATCCCAGCACTCGGGAGGCTGAGGCAGGAGAATTGTTGTGAGTTTGAGACCAGCCTGAGCTACAAAGTGAGCTTAAGGCCAGCCTGAGCTGCATAGTGAGACCCTGCCTCAAAAAGTCAAAAAGTAAAAAAGAAACACTGAAGTTAGACCCACTTAATTTTTCTAATTTCCCTACATTTTCATGCATATGTCTGTTGAGCTTTTTTTGTATTCATTCTCAGCTAAATAAATTAGCTCAAATATACATAACTGAAATTACTTTCTATAAAAACTTACAAAAGCATTTGAAAATTATCTTGAATGGCAAGTTCATAATATTTCACTTTATTAAAGTGCTGTACCTGGCTTAAGAATCTAAAATGTATTGAAAGTTACCTGTTGTATTGTAAAGTCCATTGTGATCTTGTGTCTTGTAATGAGATTGACCTCATAAGCTTAGAAGAAATTTCCATAGCTTAGTAGAACTTCCAAATGCTACTCATTTTTGGGTTAGTGAAGATATGAACAATATTTTCTTGTTACTAAACATCAGTGGCATTGACTTGACTATGTTGAAATATAGTTTGGTTTTGATTGAATCTGTAATAGACTTTAATGTTTTATACTTTTGATACTTTAGAAATTATCATTCCCTGTACATTTTTTTAAGCTGTGAAGATATAAAAAGTTTTATTTGGGGCTGGCAAGATAGCTCATCAGTCTAAAGTGCCTCTCAGGAACCGCTGTTCGATCCCCAGCACCACATGCCATGTCAGCCCCTCCCCTCAGGGCGGCATGAGCTGAACCCCCCACCCCCGCAAAAAAAGAATCCGTGATGTGTAATGAGACACTGTAATAAATAAATGAATTTTTTAAAAAAAGTTTTATTTGTCCTTGGACTTATGCTTAAAGAAATCAAAGAATGGATACTTTCTCCTCTGTCTCATTTTAACGTTTGAAATAATACATGAACAAATCTAAGTCTTACAGAGGCCTTTATAGGTATGTTAAATATGTATCTTGCCAACTGGCTAGAAAGATGGATTTCTTTTATTTTTCTGCTAACTGAATTTTTAGAACTTACATACTATTAAATTCCAGATACTGGGCCGGCCAGATAGCTCAGCAAACTAAAGCATCTGCTTAGGCAGAGTGCAGTGGCTGGAATTTGATCCCCAATTTGCCATGATGGCCCCATCCCTGAGGCCCACTGGATTGAGACTGGGTGTGGTGGTGCATGCCTATAATTCCAGCACTGGGGAGGCTGAAAACAGAAGAAGCACTGTAAGTCCAGTCTACATAGTGAGACCCTATAGGTCCTATAAACCCTATAGTAAATACATTTTAAAAAAAAAAATCCAGATTCTCCATACCATAAGAATGTATATTTATTTTTGTCTTAATTTATGAAATGAAAATGCACAGAAGGCTATTTTAACAAAGCTTTGAGCTGGTATGATGGCACATGCCTGTAATCCTGGTACTTTGGGAGAGTTAGCCAGAGGATCACAAACTTGAGTTCCACCTGAACTCTTAGCAAGATCCTATGGCAAAACACAAAACAAAATTGGCTTTAGATGTAGCTCAGTATGAAGGTCCTGGGTTCAACCCTTAGTACTACCAAAAATGAGATGGAGGGAAGGAAGGCAGGAGAGAGAAAACAATTTTCATTTTGAATACATAGTAACTGGAAGCTCATCAGCAAAATCCTGATGGCACTGAAGTTTGTTTTTTGTAAATACCAGTTCTTTTCAAAATTAGATTAATTGCTGGGAAGGAAATATTAGATATCAAATTTGCATAAAAGAATATTATAGTGCCTTCAGGTCAGATTTAATTGGAATAATAGCAATAGACAGTTTGAAGATTCTTAGACAGGAACTGCTTCTACGTAATGTAGCTCAAAGGTAAAGAATCTGTATATTTAATCTCCCTTGCATGCTAATTAATTTAACATCAATTCTTATGTGTAAACAACTTAATCGTACACTATTGATGATATTCTTTTATTGACTTCTGTTATTGCTGAGAAAGTTTTGATATCAATATGATTCTTACGCCTGTGTGGAGGTATTCTCAAGTAGTTGCCTGAAAGATGGCCACTGTTCATTGCTTTAAAAATCTGTGGAATAGAGTAATCATGCAGGGAACTAGGAACAAGGAAAAGAAGATTAAGCATTAGGGGGTCAGGAGGAGTCAGAACCAATGAAGATGAAGGAAAATGAAGATCCTTCTAGGCTCTTGGGAGCCTGTTCCCGAAGGCATTTTACCCCAGCTCTGATGAGCCCAGATTTGTTGGTGTAAAAGCAGCATTGCTCTCAGAATAGAGCACATATGCACCCCAAGAAGCTGTCAGGAAATCAAATCTTCTGTGGTTTTAGAAGCCAGGACATCTACTTGATCTTATAAGTGACCCAGTTGGTTAGAGACTTTTTTGAGTACCTCAGTGCTTTCTTTTGACAGAGTGGTGAACTATGAAACAGAATGCCAGGTCCCCAATCTCTGTTTCAGTTTCTATGATTATTCCCAGGGAATAGTCATTAATGGAACTAGCTGTATGCCATGTTGTGCTATCACTTGAGTGATGGGAGATAGGCATGGGTAGGTTGGATATTGCTAAGAGTGGGAGCAAGTAGACCTAAGGTTCAGGTTCTGGTTCAGTTGGTAGGTAAGCAAATGTTTATTTTTATACCAAGAAGGTGCCCATCTCTAGTGAGTGGCATCCCATGAGATTGATTTGGGACAGCGGGAGATCTGAGGGTAGATTAGGAAATAAATGTAGACTGCTTCTAATTTGTATCATATGGAAGGAAAAGGTGAAAAAGCTGTTGTGGTGGGTAAAGCTATTTCTAATACTGCAGGATCCTATTGGTTAAGATAATTTTTGATTTGGGAAGACTGCCTTCAGACATATTGAGGTATTTGCATTTTGGGGCACCTCTGGGGCTAGCAAGTGTTTTCCAGGAGGTCCTTTCTCGTCTTGGTAATAATCAAGGATGAGATTGAGACTACACTGGAAAGAAGTATACTTAATATACTAATAAAAGAGTTCCCAGATGGTTAAAGTTGTGTTGATTGAAAAGTGGAAGGAGATAGATAAAGAGAGTGGTCTAAAGAGCTGACTGGGGTAAAGTGATCTTATTTGGTTTGAGAAATGCACAGAGAAACAGGGTTTGTTAGCTGGTGTCCATTTTGGGAGGGGCTGGTTATGACCCTCTGTAGCAGTTGGTGTGCCTTTAACTTCTGTCTGATACTCTTTATGCCCACAGCAGTCTGATGTCAGATGCTTTGAGCTAGGGTTATGCCACTAAGACTGACAGTCTTAGTAAAGTGCAGACTTTCAGAATGTTTATCCCTGTTCCAAGGGGAGCAGAGATTGTTTAGAGCTATCTGGGAGGGATGGAGGCAGATCCTACAGGGTGGATGGATGATTCCATTAAAGGTTTGGGTGTTTTTAGCCATACTAGAGAGTACCTGATTGAGGTATCTAAGAGATGTCTATGTTGAGATGTTAGGGAATGAGGAATATTGAAAAATTAAATATAAAAATAAATATAATATCTGTATGTTGCTAATTTTTCATTTATCTGAAAAAGGATCAGAGCAGGACAACACAGAAAGTTTAGGTGATTTGTTCTAGAGAAGTTGGAGAGGGTTCCCTGTAACCATAGGTCTTGAATTATGGTATCTAAGGAAAAGGGGTGAAAGATGAGGGAATTCTTCCATTAGTAACAAATAGGCAAAGTTATAAAGAGAGAGACTCCTGGTACTGTACTGCGAAGTCTTCCGTCTCTTAAGTCACAGGAGGCTGCCTGGTCTTCAGGGATGTGGGTCCAGGTGATGTGCACTGGAAAAGAGGTGCAAAACTTTTTTAGAGAGAAAAGGTGGATACAAGTGGAATTAACTTTTAATTTTGCCAAGGTTGAGGTGACCAGGATTACAGTAGTCCCTCACTATTTCATGGTTCGACTTCTACGAACTCACTATTTCATGGGTTTTCAAAAATATTAATCTAAATTATTGTGGATGTTTCACTATATCATGGGATTTTGCAGTACCGTATACTGTACATATTTTGTTAAAATTACATAGGTTTATGAGTTTAGAAAATAGTTAAAAACATTAGTGCTTTTTAAAAGTGGGAAAGGTAGTGTAGGAAGGGTTTATAAAACCTTAAAATAAATATTAAAATAAATATAATATCTCTGTGTTGCTAATTTTTCATTTATCATGAAGGTGTCTGGAGCATAACCTCTGTGATAAGTGACAGACCACTGTACTAGAAAGTACCCTGTCCATTTTGATTTTAATCTCTGAGAGGGACTGGGAAGCTTTTTATACCCAGTCTTCAGGTTATAGGGACAAAGGAGTGAAGGTGTCTAGGCTATTGCACCATTTGGGAGGGTGAGTTGTCATAGTTCAAATGATGTGCCTAAGAATGTTAAGTAAGGAATTTGTCTTTTAAAAAAAAAAAAAAATTAATATTTATTTATTTATTTGGTACAGGGTCTTGCTACGCAGCTCAGACTCACAGTGATCCTCCTGTCTCAGCCTCCCCAGAATTGGGATTAGAGGCATGCACTACCATGCCCAGTTTCAGGGCCTGCACAGCATATAATACTGAGGATCAGACCTGGGCCCTTGTGCTTGCCAGGCAGGCACTTATGCTGCTGAGCTATCTCCCCTGCCCCTTAAGTAAGGAATTTGAAAGAGAGGACAGTAGGTTTGAATTGGAGGCAGAGACATTATTTAAGAGGTGACCCCTTAAATATAGAATCTCACAGGGACTAAGCATAAGAGATTTTCAGGGGAGCAACCAGGTTTTGAAAGGGCTGAGTGTGTAGGAATTTAGTCCAGTCTGAGTAGACCTGGAGGGAAAACTTGGTTAGGCTCTGTTTAAAAAGGTGAGAAGAGTGCTAGATCTTCTCTAATTGGGAGAAAAGGTCAGGTTTGAGGAGGGGTCTCGTTCTAAGGAAGCCCGCAGGCTGATGGATGTTGGTGAAGAGGAGGAATGTTCAGAGGAGGGAGGGGCCTGTGGTAGGAGGGCTGTGGGCCTGGTTAAAGTTGAAGAAGTGAGAGAAAGGGACTGGGCTGATAGTTTGGATGTTTAAGCACCTGCCTGGCAAGTGCAAGGACTGAGTTTAATCCCCAGGACCACATGCCATGCCAGCCCAGGAACCCTGGGCATGCTGTACTGGCCACCAAAACCTGGTGTGATGGTGCTCACTGGGGAGACTAAGACAGGAATATCACTACCCTGTAACAAATAAATAAATATTTTTTTTTAGAAAAGAAATAGGATGAGGAACTGTTGGCAGGATTCAATTCATCAGTTGTGGGAGTAAAGGTATGATGCTGTTGGGTTGGGAGTGGGAATGGATTTTTGTTAGGTTAGACATGAGGGTAGGAGATTTTTTTTCAGAACAAAGATTTGGAGGAACAAAAGTAAGATAGGAAAAGTTGCATATGATGGGTAAAAAAGGCTTGAATGTAAGGAACCTCTGACCATCTGCCATTTCTCTGGAGGAAGTTATCAAGGTCTCAGAGAATTTGGATTTTGAAAGGATCTCAGCTGGCCAGTATAACCTATTATTGAATCTGTACTGGGGCCACACATTAGTGGACTAAAAGATCAGTTTTTTTGGTTTAATATCTCCTTTTAACCCCAATTTGGAAAGATTATGCAGGAGATAATTAAAGCGACTCTCCTGGTGTTTTTGATGGAAAATTGCCTATCAGAGTTGTGGGGGATTGGAGCAGGGTTAGAAAACAGATTGTCTTCCAGTGGTCAGTCTCCCAACCAGAGTTGATAAACTCCTGCAGCTGACCAAGATTGTCCTGCACACAGAAAGGAAGCATTCTCCATAGTCAGTGCAGGAGGTCCCCCTTTTTTGTGTTCTCAAATAGAGAACAAGGAGGAAGATAGACTAGCAGCTAATGGCAGATGTCTGGTTTCAGGTCTGCCACAATGATCCCTAAACTGGAGTTCTCAAAAAGAAGTTCCTGAGGAAGAGAATGGAGAGATGGTTACCCAGTTGGGTTTTCAGGGTTCTGAATTTGTCTCTGGAGGTTTTGAGACCTTACCAAAGGGTACCATTGGCCAAACTTTCATAGTCCTGCCACAGAAGGCAGTTGCATTCACACAACAACTCCTTGCAAAAACGGAGAATGGGGGAGAAGCAGGAGGCTCTCAGGATTGTGGAGTGAGCCCTAGACTAGCTGCCATTGTCCATTGCTTCCTAGGTTGCAAAAAAGCCCCTGCTCGCCACTCCCATTTCCAAGCTTCAGGGCCACATATGCAGGAAAGATTGGACATGAACTCAACAGTCCAAGCAGGTTTACTGATAAACCTCTCTGTGAGTAGAAGAGAAAAAGTGTCTCTTACAGGATAAGAAGGATTTTAATAGAAATTGGTAGGTGTTTGTTTTTACGTTTATCCCTTACGTACTTTAAGGGGGCAAGCCAGAGAAATGATGGGTTTAAAACATGCTGATGTGTCCTTTGTGACCTGTTGACATATCCTGGGGAACCTTAGTGAAATAAAACCTATGTTTCTCTGAGATGATAAGTGGATTCATTTAAAATGGAGGTGGCCATGCCCAAGCTCTGTCATACATTCTATATAAAATTTAAGGATAAAGTAAAGAGGTAAATTTGTCATATGCCATTATGACTTCTCTTCTTTTAAAGTAAAATGCAAAACTATGTATTTTGAAATTAAAATAAATTAAAAAGATGGTGAATCACTAATAGAGTCTTACCAACATGTTTGAAAAGGAAGAACATGTGCTGTTTGTAATGCTCAATGAATTTGTGTAAGTCTTATTTAGCATTAATCTTTATCATGACTTTATTATTTTTCCTGGGACTGGGAAGATGGCTCAGTGCAATAAGTGCTTCCCTGGCAAGTTTAATCCCTGGTTCAGCCAAAAAAAGAAGCTCATTATTTTTCCTAAGCAAAAATGTTTCAACTACTGATTTCAAGGAAGTTTCTTAAGTAGTATTTATTATTAGTCATCCTGCTTAAGAACTTTATCATTTTTGTTTCATGGCAGCAAATAGCTTATTTTCATTTATTCAATAATCAGCATGGTTAGGTTGATTTAAGACCTGAAGATGACCAATTGAAGCAAAAAGATTTATTACCCAACAAACATAGCAGCATGGAGAGGTTTGAAGCAGAAACTTAAGTCTACTCTAGAGCAGCAGAGCAACAGCTTGTAAATCTAGAGTAGCAGGCAGAGCGTGGGCTGGGGAATGAAATTAGGGATGGAATAAGGCTTTAAACCTGGAATACAAGTTAGGTTGCTGGGGAAGGGGGGCACTTTATGTGAGCAAGTATTAACACATTTTATTAAACAAACATGTTATTTTAAAAAACAGCATGGCATGTTAATATTTTGACTGGTATATTTTAACTTACTATCTTGGTGGTGAGACAAAATATCCAACACCCAAAATTAAGGAAGGAAAGGTCTACGTAGCTCACTGTTACTGGAGGTTTCGGTCCATGCTCTGCTGGCTCCAAACCAGAGTGGTGCATGGCAGAGGGCAGCAGTTCATGGGAGGAGTAAGGCAGTAAGGGCAACAGAGAGTAAGTCTGTCTCCCTTATGTTGCAATCTGGGTGTAGTCCTCACACCCATAATCCAAGCAACACTTACATCCATAATCCCAGCAGCATTCACAGCCATAATCCCAGTGGATCTTGAGTTAATCATAATCTCTAGAATTCTCCCTTAAGGCTTGAGGCTTTGGGGAGACAACTAGATACAAACCATAACACTTACCAGTATGAAAAGAATGCATTCTAATGTATTTTAATGAGGATTATAAAAGAAATACACTGTTTTTCTCTAGGCAAAATTCAATGAAAAGAGAAAATCAAGTGTTTCATCAGTGATCAAGCAAAACAGTAGCTAATCTGCCCAAGTAAATTACTGTAACTGTGTACTCACCACATTTAGTTAAATATATTTTTTGAGAAATGAATGCAATTTATAATGAGACTCTGGCTTGAATTTGTCATGTTTTTCATAATTATATTTTGAAATAAATTTACTAATAGATGTTTAGAAAAGAATAAAAAAATTACATAGTTCCAGTTTATTTGTGGAATAAGCTATATATGTCTGTCAAAAAATATTCCACAATACGAAGTAGTAGCGGAAAAACACGCTGTTTTTGTCAAAATCTGAAATTATTAACAAATCAAATTGCTTTTGTATTGTCTTGCCAAGCTATGCAAAGTTTTTTTTCTTTGGTATCTTATAGAAAAACCAGTTTCTATGTTACAGACAATGGTAGTCTGTAGAAATTTGTTACTTTTATTTTAAAAATGCAACTGCATTCAAAACATTAAATATAGCCTTCAAAGGAAACTATGGTAATGAAATAATGTACATTTTACAGTACTACTTCATTTGCCAGCACTACTCATTTTGATTAAAAGGAAATTGAATGTAATGTCCCAAAGTGTCTATTGAACAGAAAAGATGGATCCAACTCAGAGATCTACCCATGGAAATACTAAATCTGAAAATCTTAGTGTAACAATTTCTGTTTCCTTTTAAACTTCTACTGATTTTGCTAGGGTAACATTGAGTGGTTCTTCTACAGTTAATACAGTTTTCAATAATGTAGAAGTTCAATGAACTGTGTTCTAGACATGTTTTTTTTCTGTGCCGTTTGAATTAAATGTAAAGGCTTCTATGTCCTCTAACTTAAATTTACAGTTTAGAGTTAGATCAAAAGATTTATAGGTGGAATACATGTTTTTTTTTTTTTTCAATTTCAAAATTGCTAATACTACAAAAAGATATTGTAAGCCTGGATTTTATCATGGTTGTTACAGTCTTTTAAAGCTAGACTGAATTTAGGGACATTTTTTACTAAAATATAATATTTGTACATCTTTGTAGTATACATTGTCAAATGAATAGTTTGTGAATATATTCTACCGCTTTGTAGGTTTCCTGTTGATTATTTCCTTTGACCTGTAGAAGCTACTTACTATGGTATAATTCTATTTGTTTTTCCTTTTGTTGTCTATGCCTTTGAAGTCCTTTCTACAAAACATTGCCTACATCAGTATTTCCCCCATGTTTTCCTATAATTTTATAGATTTAACATTTATATCTTTGATCCTGTGAAACAATAGGATATTGTCTGAATGCAAAATATGGTTAGTTCTTTCAATCTGAGACATTAACTGAGTTGTTAAGGCAAGTCTGTCCTACATAGATGAAATGTAGACATACAGGCTAATATGAACAAGTTCATGTGCTAAAATCTCAAATACTTTCTATGTTCAGAGTAGGAGACATTTCATTTTGTTACATTTTTAAAAAGTACTGAAAATGTGTTTTATATTAATGCTATGGCTTAATCTCTATATTTGGCCACTACTGAAATGTATTTCATACAGTCATTCTATTACAAATATTTTTTACTCTTCCAAAACAGTAACATAATTTTGATTTATTGCTGGTCTACATATTCAAGAAAAATTACATCTAAGAGCCGGGGAGATGGCTCAGTGGAATAAGCACTTCCCTGGCAAGTGCAAGGGCCTGAGTTCAATCCCCAGTTCCGCCAAAAAAAAAAAAAGAAAGAAAGAAAAGGAAAAATTACATCTAAAAATAACTAGAAGTTGCAGTTTCAGTATGAACCAATTTGTGGGAAGTGAGACCAAATCTAACTCTTCCTCCCTATAGAATAATATTCTGCATACTGACATTTTGCTTTACCAAATCAGGATTTTTCATGAAGATCTGATAGTATTGCTGAAATTGGTCTTGACTGCATGTAAAGGACCTCTCAGACACCTGTACAAGTTTGGTCTTATTTTTACAAAATCTGACTTTTTTCCAGTAGCATGATACAGTTTCCACCAATCTTTCAGTTTTACATATGTTAATCCATATCTGACTTGAAAGAAACAAAATCACTTGTAAATACTTGAGTTAAATGGAAGACTTAGTCCATTTCTGCACTATGTTCTAGCCATCTGTATTGTAGCCATTTACTCCATTTCTGCACTGTGTTCTAGCCATAGAAAAATCTATCTTAATTCCCCATTCCATTAATCTATACCTCTTATCAAAACAGTGATACATTATGTAAATGCCTTCACCAATTGATATTTTTCCCATCCAGAACAGACCCTTTATTAAAACTTTTGTGTTCCATCACAATAATGATTCTATAATTAATTTCAATTTCACACTATTGAGAACTTCTTGCTTAAAGTTTGTTTTATTAGCTTGGCTTAAGTCAAAAATGTGTTCGTATTAATGAGTAGAGAGAGAAATTAGCCTCTCTAGTATTAAGAAATACAGAACGTCAAGCCAAATTGTGAATCTTTTGTTATGGTTTGTCATTCAAGGAAAAGAAAACATATAAACAAAATAGAAAAGCCTGATTATAATGTTTCTGATCTAAGTCTTTTACATCTTTCTTCTTTATGTAAGTAAGAACCACCACTATACCAGTAAATTTTTAGCAGTTTTAAACTGGCTATAGCTTTTGATCATAACCTATATATTAAAACAATGAAATTGTCAATGTCTATGAAACACATAATATTCTATATAAATCAAAGCACCAGAACATATCAAATGAGTTTAATTTGCAGGGTTATTTAAAGGAATTATATTATTAGAAAGTTAAGTAATTAAATGAAATAAATAAGTCATACTTCACATAATCCTAGACCCTAAATTATTATGGCACATGATGCTGGTGGCATATGTTATTATATATGCATGTAATCACTGTGCTTATGAGTAATGTAAGTATTCTCTATTCTTATTGAATCCTGGCTTTTAAAGGGAAAATAAAGAAATTGAAATTTATTTAAATAACATGAGACTGCTTTTTAGATATTGTTTAGTTATCAGAAATTCTAAAAGGGATTAAGATGTCTTATTACCAACTTCCCACAATCAGTATAACATGTACTGCTGAAAACATGTACCAACAAAAATAAATTAATTCTAGAGGTTGGTTTTATAGAAACAGTAAAAACCATCTTATTTTCAATTGAGTTCATATTTTTTAAAGTGCTTGGTCTGTGAAATAGGCCATTTCCAGTGTAGATTGTTAGGATAGTTGACTTTCTCCCTTAAAAGGTAGTTTTTAAAGTACATTGTTGGGAACTCCCACGCTCTCCAGTCGCCTCAGCTCGCCAGGTGTCGCCCCGCCATGGAGGGGGTCGCCATGGGGCCAGTCGGCGGATGCCGCGGAGACCGAGGGTGCCATCGCCCTGTCGCCCCCGCCGCAGGTCTCCCCGCCTGCCCTTGTCCGGGCGACTGACGCGGCCGAGGACGGTCCGGCCCCTCCGCACGAGGCGGGAACCCCGGGCTGCTCAGGCGCCCGGCCTCCCGAGCTGCTGCCCGAGCGCAGCCTGAGCCGCCTGACGGGTCGCTTCGAGGACGACGACGAGGATCTGGAGGAGGATGAGGAGCTCGAGGAGGACGAGGAAGAGGAGGAGGAGGAAGAGATGAGCCACTTCTCGCTGAGGCTCAACGGGGTCCGGCCGGACTCGGAGGATGAGGAGGAGCGCCTGATTAATCTCGCTGAGCTGACCCCATACATCTTATGTTCGATTTGTAAAGGTTACCTAATAGATGCAACAACCATTACTGAATGCCTTCATACCTTTTGTAAAAGCTGCATTGTAAGACATTTTTACTACAGCAACAGATGCCCAAAATGCAACATAGTAGTACATCAAACACAACCACTATATAACATAAGGTTGGATCGACAGTTACAAGACATAGTGTACAAATTAGTGATCAATTTAGAGGAAAGAGAAAAGAAACAAATGCATGATTTCTATAAAGAAACAGGTCTAGAAGTACCTAAACCTGCTATGCCCCAGACTGCCCCTTCAAGCAAAGGAAGAACTAAGAAAGTTCTAGAATCAGTATTTCGTATTCCACCTGAACTTGATATGTCTTTATTACTGGAATTCATTGGTGCTAATGAAGGTACAGGACATTTTAAGCCTTTGGAAAAGAAATTTGTCCGAGTTTCAGGAGAAGCAACTATTGGGCACGTAGAAAAATTCCTCAGAAGAAAAATGGGTCTTGATCCAGCTTGTCAGGTAGACATCATCTGCGGCGACCACCTGCTGGAGCGATACCAGACCCTAAGGGAGATCGGGCGGGCAATAGGTGATGCGGCAATGCAGGATGGTCTACTTGTTCTTCATTATGGTCTTGTGGTTTCTCCTCTGAAAATAACTTGAGAGGCAAATTGGTTTCGAGGAGGGCAGAAGGCGCAGCCCCTGCAGGACTGCATCTCACCAAAGACTTCCACACAGCGCAGCGCCCACTGCTTCCTGCTGCCAGACATAGCTGATCCACTTTTAGTACCAAGATACAACATGGGACAAAGGGATGCATCTGTTTCATTCGAGACTATACAAAGCACCAGAGCTCAGGGGAAGTTTTTCAAATCACTGCATTTTAAAATTCCTTGTGATTCCATATACTTCGGCGTGTATTTTTGCTTCCTGTCTTTGAAGTAAATTGGTTACCTTTTCCTCCTGTCTGGTGCATCACCATCAGTTTGGTGGCTTGGCCAGGGTCCCACAAGGGAAAAGGAAGCGTGCTGAGGCCAGAAGGCTCAGAGACAGCCTGCGCCTGGCCGTTGGGCATGCACAGAGAGAGGACTGGGCTGTTTATGTGCCTGCGTGTTGCCATCTTCGTTTGAACTTGTGCCTGTCAACACAACTGCACAGGTGTTCTAAAACAGATTTCCATTATGCTATGTGAAGAGATTATTTCCTGTAGGGTCTGTCACCCATGCCAAAGCCTTCAGTGTAATAAAGCTTAACATATTTTTAAAAAATAAAAATAAAAAAATAAAGTACATTGTTAATTTACACTCATTGTAATAAAAATAGTGCAGTATTTTAGTAATAAGAATGATAGCATCTATTAGCATTAATTTACTGAAGATAATCTATAATTCTCTAAAATTTCATATGTAAAGCAAATTAAAGTATGTTATGTTATGTACTTCATTTCCCCTACGATTATCATCTTGAAGTTTATATAGTGTGCTAAAAATACATAGCATATAAATCTTTTTTTCAGGCAACTAAGAATTTGTAAGGTCATTAGGAAGTATACCTAATATAAGAAAGTAAAGAAAAAATGCTAAAGAAGTCATTATGACTGCTAAAACTTAAAAAAAAAAAAGTTCAATTGCTTGAGTTTCACAGTCCTTAAAATACAGATTTGGTTCCTTTTCTGTTAATTGTTTATACTTATTAATAAACATATTATGTATTGCATGCATTATGATAAATACTATAGTATTTTTCACTAAGTCTGGTGGCATAATTACTATTAGTGTTTGACAATGAAAGAAATTAAAGCTCAAAGAAGTACACTGACTGGGACAGAGAGATAGCTCAGCAGCATAAGCACCTGCATGGTAAGCACAAGGTCCCAAGTTCAATCACCAATACAGTGACTTTGGATTTATATCAGGTCTGTCTGATCTAGAATGTTCATTGTCACCACAGTGTTATCTAAAATTTAAGCACATCTGGAGCCCCTTTAAGAGTACTCACTACCTGATTAGAATTCTGGCTGTGCTGCAGAATTACTGGCTGTGAGAATTTAGTCATTACCTAATGTCGTTGTGCTTCAGATTCCTCATCATGTGTATTCTGTATGGAAATTTTTCCTTCACTATTTGAACCTATGAAACATTAAATTTTAGAGATGATCATCAAAAAATTTTAAAGTGTCTTTTCTTCATTCAACAAATGTGTAAAGGGGCTGAAAGTGTAGCTCAGTGGTAGAGTGTGTATTTATCATGGATGAGTCCCTGAATTCAGCCTGCAATACCATTACCCTTAGAAATACAGAAATATATATTGAAAACTTACGGTCTATATTCTACATTAGGTATTGATAGTTTAAAATAATGTGCATATGTTATGCTACCTTTGCCTCAAGGAACATACAGTATGTGTGGAAGCCTCCATTGTCTAACACCAGGGTGTACACTAATGAAAGTGCGCTTATTGTGCTGTAGAACACCAAAGCAAGTGACTGGGATGGGAGGAGGGAGTCAGTCGTGATTTCACAGACAAGGTAATATTTCAGGAGAGTACAAAATTACCAGGAAGAAGAAAAATTATTTTAACTATTTTAAATAAATAAAAAGTATAAAAAGAAATAATTCTCAAAGGATAATCGAAATACAAGAATGTTAGTATCTTATTTAGGCATATGTTTGTATCTTTGGATTTTTTGTAATTAATTGTAACACCTAGGTTTAAAAAACTTAATTGCTTAAACTGGGAAATGTTTTGCTTAATATAAAGTTTACACTGATAAATACTAAAATGTGAATAAATTTTGGTGAGTACATCTTGAAAACGAAACTTGTTTTAAAAAAACACACAGTAGATTATGTGAAAAATTGATGTTTTCAGAATAGGTAAATCTACAAGGACCAAGTAGATTACAGGTAACCTATGGCTAGAAAGTGGATTGTAGGATATGAATGGGAAACTTAGAAGACAGTAGCTGAAGGACATGTTTTTTTTTTGAGATAATGAAAATATTATAAAGTTAATTATAATTGTGCAGTAGCTGCACAATTTATGAATATTTTTAAAAGATTGAATTAAAAGGGCTGGGGAGATAGCTCAGTAGAATAAGTGCTTCTCTGGCAAGCACAAGGCCTGAGTTCAATCCCCAGTTCTGCAAAAAAAAAAAAAAAAAAAAAAAAAACCTCACAAGCAACTACCAGAAAACAAAAGGAAAAATATCAGGGATGCAGACAAAGGAACCATCACTAAATCTGTTTATGCAAGTCATTCAATAAAAGTCACCGAATGTCATGTACTAAGATTGAATTAAAAGTTTAAATGACTCACTTATATAGTATATAAATATTTCCATAAAGCTATTACAAAGCAAGTAAGTTAAATTTTCCAATATTATTTTCCTTTTTCTTTTTTTTTGGACAGGGTCTCACTATGCAGCCCACATTCATAGTGATCCTCCGTCCTGCTTTCTGCCTCCCTAGTGCTGGAATTACAGGTGCACGCCACCAAAATATTATTTTCACTAAATTAAAAATAAAACTCATACTCTTTTCTCAAGTTTCTTGAATTATAGGACAAACTCAAGTATCTACTGCTCCTATCTGTATTGAATTCACAGTGTTATGCCATATATACTGTATTTCAAACATAAAACAACAACCTTTTTATGAACTCCAGACATGCTAAGTATACCAACTTATTAAAACCATATATTAGTTACTTTCCTGCCACTGAGACAAAATACCTAACATTTTAAATTTAAGGGAGCTTATTTGACTTGTAGTTCTAATGGGTTTAGTCTGTGACTGGCTGGTCCCAAGGCAGAGAGAGCATGGTGGAAGGGCCTAATGAGGCTAGCTGTTTAGCCCATAGCATCCTGGAAGCAGAGAAAGACAGGAAGAACCGGGCCAAGAGTACATTCTTCTTGGTCATTTACCCAGTGATGTATCTCCAAGTAGGTCCTGCCTCCTAAAAGCACCTTAAACTTACTAGTAAATTAATACAATAAAACTATGGAGCCTCCATGATCCATTCACCTTCTAAAAGCACAGCTATGAATATAGGACACTTTTGAGGGACATTTTAGATCAAATCCATAACAAACAGGGTAATTTATAAAATACATATCATTAATTCTCTTGATTCCAAGAGGATTTTGCAAATCATAATCAGGTGACTAAGTTCTAATGCAGATGGGAAAATGGGCCTGTCATACATCTGGAATAATAGCACTGCGGGTTGAATTTTTCTCTTAACATTCACTGCTTTAAATTAGCCCTATTTTCTATCAAATTAGGGGTTGTACCTACCTTTTCTTTTTTTAACCAATTTGGGTTCATAGGTTTTGGGGGTAAAATGTTATTTCCTATTATGCAACAGGTAGCAGTGGATTTTCAGCTATGCAGTATGTGATAAATTCAGTGTACCTTGTAACATAAAGCAGATGCTTTTCCTTTTTGTTTTGCTGAAACAGACTTTCCAGTTAACTAATAAGTGCAAATTGTAACTAAATTGTGAAATGAATGCTAATTTAAGTATATATTATCACTCCTCTTTTCTTGAAGACTAACATGATAGCACAGACTAGAAAAAATTAAACCAGTATCTGTTTTTAATTACCTTTTTCTTACAAAGTGAATTACATTCAGTTATTTAATTTTGGATACCAAATATAAAGTAGCTCTTGAAAGTACAGATGAGCATATGGACTTCTGTCTGTAAATCTAATGAAGTGATTGTAAGAAGAAATAAGCCTAAATTGGAATATCAAGCTCATTGTCTTGGAACTATAGGATTTCAATTTGGGATAATGTATCCCTTAGTTAGGATACCAACACATTTCAAGATGTTAAAAGTAATGTAGCTATTTTAAATGAAATAACTGATTCAGTAATAAGGTATTTATAATACATTATAATTCCAGAAAAATATATCATCACTTATATTATATAGTACAGAAAAAGGCCCACTTACCATTACCCTTACCATATTTTCCCACTCTTCAAAGACCTTTGTGTAATTATATTCAAAACCTCCAAACATTTAAGCACAAAAGCTGAAAATCATGACATATTAACACACATAATAAATTAGTTAATGAATTCTATAGTAGGTGCATTTAATTGGCTTCAAGTTGTGATCTGATCATGCACAAGACATTATATTTTTAGAAGAAAGAAAAAATGTGAGCTGCCAAACATACTATTTTTCTACATAAGAACAATATTTTGCCCAGAAGCAAAAGAAAACTAAAGATACCAGGTCAAATGTCATGACAACAAAAATAGATATATCTAAACATTTAATGAAAATATTTTCTCACACAAACACATACATTCCTACAATTTTTATCTAGCCAAAATTGATTTGCTGACCTGTCAACTAATTTTTCTTTCAACTATATAAATCTCCAAATCTTCTGCTTTAACTAGCTTAAGATGATAGTCTTTATGCATAGAAGTCATTTTTCAAATGTTTTGGAGAATCAGTACTTAAGAGGTTAATTGCTGTTTAGCCCATATATTTCCTAAGCAAACCAGAGTAATGAAGACTATAGGACCATTGTGATTTGTGTTAAATATTGTAATGTATGTATTTGAGAAACAGTGTCATCATTTAGACTTATGATATTGTCCTTATACAATGTTTTTCCCTTCAGAGGAAAATAAAATTAACTAAACTGAGAATTAAAAGATATAACTAATTAAAGTAGCTGGCATATATGTATATATGTGTACATGCTAGAGTGTGCATGCCTCAAATTGGAAAATACCCAGGAGGCCGCATACTGAACCTATAGAACTAGTACTGCAGCACTGCTCGTGCATGCCATGCTTTAAGAGGATTCTAGAAGATGGTTCTGTAAGAAGAGTCTTGGGCCACATTTTGGAAGGTTTTTCTGCTATCCTATAAGCTTTAAATTTACTTTTACTGTATATTCTGCTTATGTTCTTCAATAGATACGCATTTTGCCAAACTGTGATGTTCAATGATTGAAAAAAATAAGTTATAGTTTGGTAAATATGAGAGGCTATGGCTTTTTCTATCAAAAGATATAAAAGCTTTAGATAGCTCAGTAGCTATAGCACCTGCCTGGCAAACATAAGGTCCTGAGTTTGAGTCCCAAAAAAATGATACAAATAAGAGCGCCTCCATCATAAACTCTTGTTCACCCTAGGCTTTGCTCTCCCACCTCTCACACCATTGCAATAGCTACCATTTCAAGGATCATCTGTACAGCTTGGATTCTGGGAGCACAGCCACAGATGTTTAGAATGTAAAAGCCTGCACTGCCTCTCTGTGTCTGTTACCTCATTACTCAGCTGGCTTTGCCTCGTTCTGCAGAAGGAAACTTGCCTTGGTGGGAGTTGTTGGTGTCTGAGTGATTTATTTCTACACCTACAAATTGAGTCTGGGGCTTTTGCCAATAGTGGATTTAACCTTGGAAAAAATTCCTTATGTGGTTTATATCCCATGTATTTGTCACAGGTATACTTTTTTGTGTATTTTATTAAGTTTCATATTCTCAAAGAGTCGATTTGCCTATTGCCTCCTCATGGAGCACAGCCATACCTGTGAGTTTTTGGACACTGTTTGAAGAATATTTAAGTGAAGAGCCTTTGGAAAAGCACACCTAAAAGAAACAATAGAAATCAGCTTTATATTCATACAAAGTGATTATTTTTTTATTTTTTGCTCTGTTTCTATATTGTATGGTATATTCATTGAGCTAAGAGTTTTCATTTGTTTGTTTGAAATTAGAATTTTAAACTTAACTGTATTAGAGAAATTTTCACAGTGGCTCCTTTGTTTTTATTAATGTAAGCAAGACAAAGAGATTTAATTATATTTTTCTCTGAAAATTTTTGAAAAATTGAAGTCTTTAGCCTTACATTATACTTATCACTTAAGACAATTTGACACCTCATCAACCACATTTATCAAAATTTTTTACTCAATATAGACTTTGTATTTTTCTGTGTTGAATGAGTTATAGAATGGAAGTAACTGCATATGCACAAGGGGGAATATTTTTCCACTAAATTATTTTGATATGCAAAAGAAAGTGCTGCAATAGTCTTAAATTGCCAAAGTGATGCAGTAGAAAGAACAACAAGTCCACCTCTTTATGTGTTATTTTGCCTTTGTGAGCATCAATTTCGTCATCTGAAAAAGAGAAGGTTGAATAAGGTTATTGCTAAAACCTTTACTGTTGTTTTATGGTTCCAACTACCTCAGTTCCCTAGTTCAGTTTGCCTACATAAGTGTATTTTTTAACATCTTTGAGTTATAGAACTAAAACCAGTCTTAGGAAATGTCACAGTCAAGCTGGTTTACAGAAAAATGGACATTTGTTCCTGTCTTTCTGCCTAGGACGCTTTTGTCTATATCTTCTTAACTGGCAGCCTTTGAATTAGAGCTAGCTCAATAAATATTACCTTTCTCATTGTTCAGAATAATTTCATGGATCTGACTGGTGGTAAAAGGACCTCTTCCTTACATTCCCAGGTATTCTTTTCATATTAAGCTTAATTGCAAAGGACAGCCAATATAGAAAAGGACCTTTTCTATAGTCAAAAGTATATTCCTTCCCTTCTTTTATTCATAATCTTTGTATTATGAGCATTGTGCACAGAACCTGGTATTATTTAAATGTTTATTGAAGATTAAATATTGTGGGTGATAGAAATGGCTAACCCTTCTGTATGTGAATAGTGTCATAGTTTATTCTGTCTGGGTAAAAGTTGAAATTATATTTCATAATTTTTTATAATATTTAACCAACAAGTAGATATTTTGCTACATTTACATTTGTCTACAATTGTAGGTATGCATGAAGAATATCTAGACAATTATTTAATAAATATAGTACTAAATTATTTTGATTTAATAAGCTCATTCAGTAGGACTTGAGATACTGAGTTTTATCTCTGCCTATCACTTATTCCACTGAAAAGAAAACTTCCTGGAAAAGAAATTAGCAGATATTTTTTACTGGAATATTCTAACTTTTGATTTTCTAAGTGAGTGGATAATTGTATTATTTCTACTTATGAGATAAAATTTCAATGTAAAAGCCAAGCAATGTAAATATGGTATCTTATCTAGCTTATATCTGTATTATTTAGAGGATATTTCTGGATGGATAATTTGTGACAAGGTTAGTGCATTTCTCTTCTTGAAAAATGTATTTGTGCTCCTGATTTCTAACTAGTGGAAAAGCAGAAGATATTTTTAGTACTTGAGTCAGACCTTTCTGTAGACCTTACTAAATTCTATTTCCATGGAAATTTTGCTAAGGGTATTGCAGTATTATCCAGGTGCTTGTAGATAAGATTACAAATTAAAAATTAAAAAATGTGGATGAACAAGAACATTTTTTCTTAAGACACTGGCAGAATATTAGACATTATACTTTCATTTTCACTTTGCAATGTTTTTTAGATCAAGTCTGAATTCAGTACTCATGCATGAGATTAGCTTAGACAATATAAGAAATAAATTCTCTAAACGGATTCTTTGTTGTTATCTCATATACACAAAGCATAAGAGACAGCCTATCTACCAATCTATATGTTGAGTTAACAATATTAGTGATATTAAAATGGAATATTGAAGGAATATTTAGAAATAAACCACTCACTTTTATTGTTTGTATATAACTTAGATATATTTTATAATGTAAGAAGTATCCAGGGTATATTTCAAAATGCAGAAAACTGCTAAACATTTATTAAATACCTACTACAGTTGTTTAGGGCTTAGCATTAGCCTCCTCATACTGTATTTCTATGGTTTTAAGTACAATCAGTATATCAGTGACTCCAAAAGTATATCACCTAAATATGTTTAGTTTTCAAGACTTATTTTTTATCGTTTTGGAGAAATTTCATAAGCCTATCAAAGTGAGTGTTTTTTTTTTTTTTTTTTTTTTTTTTTTTTTTTTTTTTTTTTTTTTTTTTTTTTTTTTTTTTTTTTTTTTTTTTTTTT
>PVKA01001126.1:0-18388 GCA_004027165.1 Ctenomys sociabilis | reverse complement strand
ACGCCACCACGCCCGGCAAAGTGAGTGTATCTGAAACTACTTTTTTTTAATGTATTTTAGCACAGGGTCTCACTACACGGATCGGACTCATAGTGATCCCCCTGTTTTTAGCCTCCCAAGCGCTGCAATTACAGGTGTATGCCACCACAGTCTCAAGCGCTGTTTCATTGCACCCTGGGGGTGGGGCTGGCATGGCATGGGATGGTGAGTGTATCAAACCTGGTCCCTGTGGCTGCCTAAGCAGGTGCTATAATCTAAAGAGCTATCTAGTCTGCTGGATTTTCTCCTTTACATCTGCTGATAATCTTGTGTATATGTTCCTTTGAGTCCTCACTGGCCTTGAAGGGCTAGGGCCAAAATATTGTCTATCCTGGTAGCCCTTCTTTTTTGTCAATCAGGCTCTGATGTTGCTCTTCCATCCATTTCTAGTAGTAGTCTTTCACATTCTCTTAATGTTTCCTACCACTGCACTGTGTCTTTCTCACAGATGAAGAGTCATGGGTAAGGTACATATGGCAGTAGTCACAATAAAACTTAGGCTTATTGCTTTACAGGCCATTGGTGGCTCGTCCACTATTGAAAATTCATTGATTCTTTGTTCTACCTGCTTAAATCTCTTGTGTAATGACTCTAATGAATCTTTCAGTTATTCTATTTTTTTCAGGTCCAGAATGATGTTTTTTAGTAGTTTCTTTCTCTTTGTTATTTGTATTTTATTCATATATGATCGTACTGAGTTTAATAATGTACGCATGTTGGTTTTTTTTTTTTTCTGTTAACTCATTGAGCATCTTTATGATGATTATTTTAAATTCTTTATAAGGTTGGTCATAGTTTTGTGGTTTTTTTTTTTTTAGTGTCAGTTTCAGGAGTTTTATTTTGTTCATTTGATTGGGCGATTTTTTTTTTCTTTATCCCTTGTCATTTTTCATGGGATTTAGGTGTTTTTTGTAAATAGTTACCTTTCTCAATCTTTATATACTGGCTTTGTGTTTGGGGCAGACCCTGACAAGTCAACCCAGTTGGAGATCCTAGGACCTCTGAAACTTTTCTTGATACCCAACTTTCCTGGAATTAGCCCCAAAACTGCAGCTTTGATATTCTGCTTTCCTATTTTCAGAGCTTTTCAAAACCTGTTGCTGGTCCTGTGAGTGCTCCTAATCAAGCAAGGTAGTAACCCTTGGGCAGTTCCAAGTCAATCCAGTACTTTGAACACATGGTTTATTCTTTTATTCTGTATTCAGGGAGGAGCCCTGGTATGAAGCCTTTCCTCCTGGTTGCTTCAGTATGACACATAGAGGGAGAAGCACACATAATGCTACAAAATGCCTTCTTCCTTTTCATTGGAATCTCTTCTTGGTTTTACAATGACCTCGGTGCCTAGAACCTAGCAGTTGCTATCTGGCATTTTCACAGATCTATTCTGTTCCATAGATTTTTAACCTGGTATCTTTGTGGAAGGCAAGTTTACTGCTTCCTAGTCTACCATCTTGCCCATGCCACTGTATCTACTGTCAGAAGTGTGTTTTCATGGTTATATTCCTTTTCTTTTCTCAGTGTAACATTTTATAAAATATCACTTTGAGATAAAGCAAAACAAAATGTAGCAAACCACCTGGCTTGACTGTAACTTTCAGCAAATGAATTGTTAACATAATGATTCAACTTTTATTCCTTCCTAACTTTTGGCATAGATGAGTATAGTGAGCCTCACCGTCCCTAGAGTTTAGATGTAAACCTGAGTCTATTATCTCCCTATAACTTTTATTTTTGATTTTTTTTTTTTTTTTTTTTTTTGGTGGTACTAGGGATCAAACTCAGAACCTTGGGCTTGCCAGGCAAGCACTTATTGCATTGAGCTATCTCCCAGGCCCTCCTATCTCCCTATAACTGATGGGAGGACTTAGATAGATCTTGCTGATTAAAACTTTAGAAACTTAATAATAATATGATGATCAGGTATTTTTCTAATGTAACAACTAATTTTTTTAGTACAGCTTGCAGTCTTCCTAATTTTATATCATTCTTAAAGGATGAGGCTGGGTAGTTGAACACTTCTTGATTTATAAAACTTCCATACTTGGATGGATGGATGGATGGATGGATGGATGGATGGATGGATGGATGCAGGGATGCATGGATGCACGGATGCATGGATTGATGCATGGGTGAATGGATGAGAGAAAACAGCTGTGAACTTTGATGTTGTACCCTTAGGCTTCAAGAAAATGAAAATGCTATTTCTGAACATAGCACATTTACTTTCCTGGGGTTAGATAAAGTTAACTTGGTTTGAAAATGTTGGCTTTGTCAACAGAAATGGAAATCATTAAAACAGATCAAACAAAAAGTAAGACTATAGAAACTGAGAGCTAGAATTAATATGATGTTGGAAATGACCAAGATCAAGTGCATGAAGTAAACCCTATTAAAGCAATTTCTAGCTTCTTTACAGTGCCCATTTTATGCCATATGAGCACAATAGTAAGAACAGGGCAGGGAAAGATTCCTGGCATTCCATCTTCATTGCCTTTCACTTCTCCAGATAGACCTTGAAGAAAACAAATACATTTTGTCAGTCTTTGGCAACTGGTTCTAATTGTTTCCTCAGATTACAGATCAACTGAAACAGGGTAGGTTCAGTTAGGTTAGGGTTAGTGTAACTACATCATCATACATACATGCTCGCTACTATTATCAGCCATTATACTCACGAAGATTTCTCCAATGCATGTGACTTGAAGTGTTTCAAGTCCTGGCTTTCAAAATGTGCTCATTGTTAACTTTTGCTAAGACTGTAGAGTCTCAGCATTTCAAGATCCTAACTGTAAGATTAGTGCTTAAAAGGCAGTAACTGAACCTTAATAGCTGGATGAGTTCAGTCACATATGCTGCCTCCAGTGTCTTTCTTTTTTTTTTTTTTTTTTTTTTTTTGTACTGGGACTTGAACTCAGGACCTAGTGCTTTCCAGACTGGTGATTGTGTCACTGAGCTATATCCCCAGCCCTTCCAGTTTCTTTATACAGTGGTATTTACTAGACTTCAGATGGCCTACTGAGACAGATGATCACATACTGTCTTGAACAAATAAAATCATTATCTTGCTGCTATATATTTTATTAACCTTTGTGAATCAACTTAAAGAACAGATGTCTCTGTGGAGTTGAAACCTTTTGCTAAAGTGGAATGTTATTCAGGCCATTTGTGGATTATACGAATTATGGGGTTCCCTAGACTGAAGGATTTGAAGCCACTCAATAATATTATGACATGTACTGAGACTAGTGGAAAGGAGGCAATGTAAATTGTATTTAACTAAATTCTTTTTCCTTATTTTTCTTATTTGTAGAACCTGGAGAAAGTTCTTGTGGAATTCAGTCACAAAGAATTGTTTGATTTCTATAACAAGGTCTGTATATTTAAAATAATTTTCTGATATGTAGGGATTTTTTAATGTTTCCTTCATTTTATAAATTTTTATTTCTAAACATGAACCCTATTTTGGAGCTAGGTCCTTTAAAATTTTTTGTATATGTCACTGTTGGAAGCATAGCCAAGATAAAAGAATATGCACAAGTAAATCAGGAAGAAAATGGAAACTTTTAATTAAGGCAATATGATTGTTGCTTTAATGTAAAGTACATTGTGTGATGTCTAGCTACAGTGACACTTTAAATATAGATCATGTGAAATACTTTTAATTTCTAGGCCCAAGGGTAAAAGAAAACATGGAAATGAAGATGCCAGGTCTTTAAAACTTTGTGTATTTTTCATGTTTCTTTCCAAATCCTGATTTTATAATTCAGGAAAATGTACTACCTCCCCCACACAACTGTAAGATCTTATTGTGTAGTAATAATTTTAAATGAAACAGCTGGATATACTTAAAATAATATTAAGAAGTTCTATTTTACAGATTTGAAAAATAAAATGCAAGCAAAGTTTTAACATCTTCACATAAAAAATATTCTAACTGCCATTTTATTGTTCAGTAGATTTCATATGCATAGTTACCAGTGCCATTCTTTCCCCTTTATTTTCATTTTTCTAAACAGCAGCTCATAGGAATTTTCTTCCCTTCTCACCAACTTTCTGTTTTGTTTTATTTTCTTTATACATAGCTAGAGACTATACAAGCACAGCTGGATTCCCTTACGTGATGTTTTTGAAGACTGGTTTTTCCATCATACTCCTGCCACCCCATTATTTTGCATTGAAGAGAAATTGCCTCGCTATGTTTTCTGGAAGATTCAGTGACTTCTTTCTTTAAATTACATGATTTACCACTTCTTAGACAAATGATAACCAGGGAAAATCAATGTTAAAAGTCCTGAGGTTCAAATATATAGTACTTTGTCTAGTTCTGTGAGCAAGTAGCAATTGTTAGGAACACTTTTGCTTGAAATAAATCAAAAGTCAATTGTATATTGGTTTTGGCCTGTCGTGGCCTTGTCTTTATTCCCTCATCTGTTTATTGTTTACATGCTTGATGACTCCTAAGTGTATCATGTACAGTCCATATACAGAAGGTATAATATATGCCCTGGCATAGCACTGAATTTCAGTAATTACATTAATATTGTGAAGAAAACAGTCACATGCAGTCCAATATGACATTTTTCCATGGTACAGATATTTTGCTTGAGAAATAATATAGGAAAGAAATTTAAAGTAGCACTAATAGTAGGATATCAGTTAATTCTAATGTCAGCTTTTCTAATTTTTCTGATATTAATGATTTTAAAATAGTGCAGGTTTTTATGTGCTTTTCTTTGTAATGAAAATTAATGATTTGCTTCCTAGTGTAAGACCGATGCAGATCATGAACAAAAACATTTGTACTGAGTAGTAAATGGGCATCTTTAAAATTTAAAATTTTTATAGTCTCTTGCCTGAATATGTTAATTGATTTCCATCAATAAAGTTTTTGTATTTTAGAATTATTTGAACTGATGTGTAGTTTTGTTTATTTTGTAGTACATTTTATAATATGAATATATGTAAATGTAGTATGATTCCTGTTAACTTAAATATTTATCTTACATCCTTTATGGGGAAGGAAGAGTTGAAACATGACTTTTTTTACATGAAGGAATTGGATTGCACAAATGTCTTATAATTAGACAAACAAAGCTATTATAATTGAAACAGGTTTCTCATGTGAGGTATCTGGGTAATGTAAGCGTTGCAAGTATTATACAAATAAATGTTCAATATTTGGAAAGTGGACCACATTCCTTAACAAATGGATTTTAGTATTTATATATACATGCATATGTATATGTGTTTATATATATATATATGTTTGTTGCTTAAAATACTAAAAGTTTGGAATATTTCAGAAAGCAAATATTATAGTTGTCTGTCTTGACTGACTTGAAAGATATTTTAGACATCATTTTAGTTTCCATTGTTAAACTATATGTAAAGCAGGCCATCAGTGTATCTCAGCAGCACAGTGCCTACCTGGCAAGCAGAAGGACCCGAGTTCAGTTCCTGATACCAAAAAAGAATATATTTAAAACATGTTTGTAATGTATAGGATTTTATGTGACTTGTAAGATTGCTATTTGTGGTTATTGGGTTTGTTTGTTTGTTTGTTTGTTTTAGGCAGGATCAGACTGTGTTGCCCTGGCTGCTCTCAAAGTTAGTTATTATAGTGAGAGGTTTTCTAAAAGAAGTTTATGTTCCCTTAAAAAGGCTGGTTTATGCTGTCCGGGAATGTATCTAAACCTATACAAAAACATGGTACAGTATCTTTGTTAGTCTAATTAAACAAAGACACTAAAAAATAGACCAAAAGGTCTAATTCAACTAAGAACATAATTATTCCTGGACTATATTTAATTGAAGATAACTTTATTTTTAAGGCAACATATCATTGTTACGTTACACAAAGCAAGTGTGATATTTCCAAAGAGTATTAAATGCATACTAGTTTTTTTATTTTACAAAACAAAGAGAGGTCCAAGGGGTTAGTGGGGACTGGAACCTACTATCTCAATAAATCAATATTTAATCAAGTGCTACATATACTCACCACATATTATATAACTGAGTTGGGTATTAGGCAACACCATCAACCTTTGTGTAAGTACACATAATGTTAGCCACAATGATAAAAATTGTGGCTAAATAAAAATACTGATAAATTTCTCAAAACATATCCCTGTCATTTAGCCATATATGATACATGTCTCTTATAAATAATTGACATGAAAACTGAGTATAAATAAAATTAATCTACAAGTGGACATCTGAGATGAATATACACTTCTCAGATGAAGAAATACAAGTGGCAAATAAATATATGAAAAACTGTTCAGCATCATTGGTCATTTGGTAAATGCAAATTAAAACAACACTGAGATTCCATTTCACCCCATAAAGCATGACTGTTATAAAAAATCAACCAACAAGGGGGCCAGGGAGATGGCTCAGTGGAATAAGCACTTCCCTGGCAAGTGCAAGGGCCCAGTTCAATCCCTGGTTCCACCAAATAAAAAGAAAGAAAGAAAAAGAAATCAACAACAAATGCTGATGGGGCTGTGGAGAAAAAGGAAACCCTTCATCATTAGTGGGAGTATAGATTGGTACAACCACTGTGGAAATCACTGTGGAGATTCCTCGAAAAACTAGGACTGCAGGTTCCATTGGACTCAACCATTCCTGTACTGGGTATCTTCCCAAAAGAATTAAAAAGCATCATGCTGTAGCAATATATGCATACATATGTTTGTAGCAGCACATTTTGTAAAGCCAAAACTGGAAAAAAAAAAAGTGCCCATCTACTAATAAATGGATAAAGAAGATGTGGGATTTTCATACAATGCACAAGGAGGGATACACTTAAGATATTTCTAGGAAAATGGATGTGCCTTGAGTCCATATATTTAAGTGAAATAAATCAGATACAGGTAAGTACCACATTGTTTCTTTTGTGTGAGAAACTGAAAGTATAAATGAGGACCAAATTGTATAATAGATATTGTGAAATAGGAAGAAAATGTTCAAATGGGAAGGGAAATACAGGAAAAGAGAGGAGGAAAGGAAAAAAGGGAAAAGCTTTAAAAAGACAAAAGAAGGAGAACATGGAGGCAAAGCTTTTGTAAATGGGGGCAGGAGGAGGGGTTGAAAGAAGGGTGGGAGAATGGGGACAAAAACCCAAATTACATCATGTACAGGTACAAGTTCTCTATGATGAACATGATTGTTATATATATCTAAAATGCACCAATAAAACTGATTTAAAAATTGTTAAAAGGAAAAAACAGTGTATTGTTTTTATAACTACAGTAAAGGTTTGCAGCTTTCTGATTATAAAATATCTTATGATTATGTTTAAATAGGAAATACTAAATATTAATAAAGACTAATCTAAATTTGTGGAGTCACACCATCCAAAAATGGTTATTAGTGGCACCTGAGTAGGTTGTTTTTGTATTTTTTTTCCTTTTTTTTAAAGAAACTGAGGTTATGCTATAACTACAGCTTTATACTTTATTTATATAACAGTCTAGCAAGACCATTTTCATTTCCTTAAATATTGTGAATAAAACTAATATGTATTAAAAAGTTCATTATTTGACTAAACTATAATTATTCCCCTACTAGTGAACATTATTTCCAATTCTTAATCTAGAACTCACATAATAAATGTTGTACACAACCGTAGATGACAACTCATATTATTTTACTAATATAGGCTCCAAGAAGTGGGATCACTGTGGCAAAACTAAGAAGATTCATTTTCTATTATGTTCACTGCTGTTATTATAAAAATAATAATTTGGCATTACAAAAGATAGTTGCTCTTTTGTGCCACCTTACTCTTTAGAAATACTTAACTAATTGCTACCAACATTTTGGTTTAAATCTTTTTAGACATCATCTGAAAATACAAACATAAACAGTTTTAGAAACATATTTATGTATAAATTGTATATATATGTTGCCAAATTATTTTTCCATAGCATCTAGCACCTTATCTCCTACCAGTAATGAATGAGAATTCACATGCATCAAGTCTCTTCCTCAGCTGCTTCATCCTGTGATACATTTTACCCTCTACATTATTTTTAACCTGAGATTTTGCTTTGGGCTTAGGCTGTGTTTTAGGGAAGGGTCTATAGGGTGTTCAGAGTCTCACTATTAGATCAGACTCCTAGTGATCTGCCTATTTACAGCCTTCTATGAGCTGGGATTACAGGTGCTTGCCACCATGCCCAGTCTCTTTTTTTTAATTAATTTTATTGAGAAACAAATATCAATGAGACAGTTTCAAAACCAATTAGTAAGACAGTCTCAATAATTAATATATTGTGTATTGTTGTCTTCGTAGTGGTTATCCATAGTACAAGATGCAGATGTGCTATCCTGTCCAAACACTATTAGTACAAATCTTTCTTCTCATTGAATTAAGAGAAAGTAGCTATATATCTATCCTATTTTGTATATACAGACACAAAATGGTCCTTCATTTGTAACCCTTTTTTTTTGTTTGTTTAGTTTTGTCAGAGATGGGTATTCCTTTGCCATTTAAATATTATAGGTGCATGAATTCAGCAAAATAATCCAATATAATCCCCTAGTTGATAATAGTAGTGGGTTATCCATAGGACTGGCAATGTCAGAACACGCCCAGTCTCAACCGACATCTCAGCGTGCCCCAGGGACAGTGCTAGCTCAGCAAGCCTGGGGATGGAACTCCTAGCTCCTATGCCTGCTTAGAGGCACTTTAATCCACTGAGATATTTGGCCAGTCTTTTTGGGCTTAAAGTGGATTGGAGATGCAAACATTGCTTTTTAGTTGAGATATGTCATTTTGATAATGAAAGCTTTCCAAAAATCAGCAGATATGAAAGGCAGTAGGACAGTACTTAAGTATAACACCTTTGAACTCATACATTTTCCTCAATAGTTACTGCCACAGTGCTAGCATAATATACAGTGTAATGAACACAGAAAACATAGTTCATGGCCTCTTCAGATGTAAGGTGCTAGTTAGTTAAAACAAGCAAACATTCAGTAAGTTGATAAGTTGGAGACAAAGTAGATTTTATTGAGAGGAAAAATCAAGATGAGAAGAATCCAGGAGGGAATCTCTGAGGGCTGAGATTTGAGATAAATTCTATAGAATGAATTCTAAGAATAGAGTGAAAAGCATTCCAGAGAAAATGACTCCTGCAATATCCCGGAAGTTAGCAAAAGCTTTTAGTGCATTTCAGGAACCAAAAGATCAGTATAGCTAAAGTGTAGTGAACAATGGAACATAGAGTGAGCTGTAATTAGAGAGGTAGACAAAGATCCATTCTGTCATCAAGTCATTTCCCCAACAAAATACATTGCAAATACATCTTCAGGTCACTGTCACCATCATATTTGCCTGAGCTGTTCTCCTCACTCTAGCCCTTCTCCATCCCAGTCTTCACATAGAGCTATTGTTTTTTAAGTGTGAAACCTATTTATATACTGTCTGCCTGCTTAAAACACTTCAGAGGATCCCATTGCACATCAAATAAAATTTAACAACCTGGCCCCTCAGGACAGTGCAAGAGTCACAGCCTAGTTCTACTACTTGGTGTGTGTGTCAGATAAGTTACTCAACTTGCTAAAGTTCACCGCCCTTGGCTTTGTGATGGGAATAATAGTAATCTAAATTATAAGAGTGTTTTGAGGATTAAATGAGATTCTTCGTGTTAAACATGTATCCTAACCCCTGATTTTCAATGATTATATAATAATTAATAGTAAATGCTTTTATAATCACCAAGAAAATAACCAAGATTTCTTTTGAAATGGTTCCAGCTGGGGTTTGAATTAAAGTCGAAATTACAGAAAGCTTACATGAAGCTCTTTCACTCTGAATTTATTTGGAGTTCTAATAACTCTACCTTATAATTATGTTTTAATATGATCTGTTTTATTTTGCTATTACTTTGTTAATAGCAAACTACTAATCTCTTTTTCTATTAACAAAATAAGATAATAGGACCTGAATAAAAATATTTTTTTCTATGAGCACCCTTCCACATGGCTCATATGGTTCTATAAAACCTTTTTCTTATATGTCTCATCTACTTTATTTAATGTGATTCAGCAATGATGACCATGACCCACCATGTATCTTTGTAACTAAAACGTTATTAGAACACAGCAGCCTTGTGACCAAACTCACTCTAGTCACTTTCTCCTTTTGGGCTTTTGAAAAACAAATCAATGCTGTGGGAGACTTTGTGCAGGGCTACACAGCAGGGAACGATGGGTAAGCTAGGACATGGAGGACCACAAGAGTCAGCAAAAATTAAGTGTCTCAGTGCACAGCTACAGAAGTAAATTCTTCAGACAATATGCATATAGTGATCTAAGATCAATATTTATACACATCCAAGTGATGCCATGAGTGAAGCTTAATAAATTCTATACAAAGGAATCAATCTATGCAGAAATCACGACCAGTGGTGATCATGAGAGAATAAATGTGTCAACCCTCTCAATTTGTAGTAATTGGCTACTGTGCAATAGATAAGTGAATCTATTTATGGTATAGTAGAAAATTTGAGTAGTTAAAACAGACTGAGTGAGCTGCAATACTTAAAATATTTACTATCTGCTTCTTCATAGAAAAAAATAGTGCAGACCCTTGCCTTTTGTTGCACTTCCTAGACTGGAGCATTGCTAAAGGTATGCCATAGTCATTAGAAGACACAAACATTGTAAGATACATCCAGCATATATTTCCATAACTCCACTCTACTTTCTGTCAGGCACTAGCCATCATTCCAAGAATTCTGTTTTGCACCTTCCTTTGCAGTTACTTCATCCAAGTGAATTAACTGTGACTGAAACAGATTGGGAGTCAAGTCCATGTTGACTGGGCAAGCATTAAAATTTTGTTAGGGTTAGAAAGCAAGAAGATGAAAAGAGCCAGGGTCCTTGGATATTCTCGCGGTTCACTACTGTCTATGTGCCCTTGACATCTTCACTGTTACCTGAGAAATAAAACATTGTTTGAGCAATCATATTTGCAGTCAGAGCAACACATAAACAATAATGTAGCCTGACACCTATTATAGTATTAACACAATTTTAATGAATAGTAATTTAGCATCATTTTGAGGATATAAACAATTTATAGCATATCATTCAAGCTACCTACATATAAATGGAAAACTAAACAAAAAATGCAGTCTGTGACTTCAGGATTAACTCAGAGCTACTAGGAGCTACCTTGGAGGTTAAAAATCTAATCCTGCAGAGGCATCTCCTCCCTAGGGAGGCTACTCGGAAAAAATTTGACGATCCGTTGATATATGTTGTAAATTTCCCTTGAAGTCTTCACATAATTCCTTTTCTAGTGTTGAAGAACAGAGGTAGGACAGTTCTGACTTGTTCAGGCTCATTAGTCAAAAGCTGCTCAGGTATTAAAATTTAAGTTTCATATCAGTCAGTTTTGCTTCTCTAAAACTTTGATTTTTGCGATCATTATGCAAATAGTCTGTTTAACAGACTAGCCTCGTTTAATGCTAAAATTAGAAACATTAATTTGAAGGATTTTATAGTAAAAGCTTAATGGCATTTTTAATTTGGGGGAATTTAAGGCATCCTTATCATTGCGTTCCCCCTAACATACACACTTGAAATCATTCTGAAGCGCTTTTGTGCCTCTCTGAGCGTAAGATTGCACCAGCTTGCATGGAAGCCTGCAGTCCAAGGGACGGCAGATTCATAGCTTGCTTTGTCTTATATGAAATGGAAAATGATTCATTTTACTTCAAAAGAAACAGTCTTCAAGATAAGAAAGGTGTCGCAGTTCCAGCCTATAAATTGGTAAGGAAGAAGGAACTACAGGATTAGAGAGACAATTTTAATTTCTAAGGAACTATAATGAATATAGAATAATGGTTCCCTTAGTACAACCAGTTATTATTTTTAGTGTCTTTTAGTGCAAATGTCAATTTTTAAATGATTTGATTTTAAAAGTATTTTCCCTTTAAAGGAGTCTAGGCAGAGAAAAGCGGAGAAAAACAATAGTAATTTTAATACCATTGCATTGACTTTTTTCTTATTAATATTTGTGTTTTTATTTTACAAATAAAAATTGGATCTGCATTTATTTTTTAAATTGAGTTTGGAAGAACATGATACATTCTACCTGATATTTTAAACAAAAGCCAGTATGAAAGGTTTTTTTTCGTGTATGATAAATGTGTATAAGGCACAGAACTTGATGATTTGTCAAGGTCTTCATATTTTCTTCAGAAATTTCTAACTTTTGTATATACTCTGTCTAATCCATATCACAACTTCTGTCACCCAGGATACCTATGTACAAAACGAAAAGCTGACCTCTGAAAGAGACTGCTTTAGCATTTCCCATTCAAATGCTTCAGCTTCCTCCTCCATGCAGGAATGTGGTTATACTTCAACAGTGAGTGACTCATGCATGCATTCCCAACCACAGGCTCTATATTGCAGTCCGTCCTATTACATGCTGATATAGGGAATTCAGTGAACATTGAGAAGTTTAAGATATGTTGGCTGAATGAATTGAGTGCGTAATTTTTATGTTTTCTCTTTACTTCTCTTCCTTGATTTTGTACAGTGCCATCTGAAATGACCAAAATCATTTGTAAACTTCAAGTTGTATAAGAGTAGTTTTCATACTACTCAAGCCAGATACAATCCTAATTCCTTTAGGAAGTGACTGCCTTCCTGCACAGGCTCTCCTGAAATCACTGATCCCTTTATTCATTGGCCAGGAAATGAATATGAAGAATATAAAAGTCTATTCTGGGTCTTCCTGCTAGAGACCCAGATTCTTGCCACCTAAAAAGTTAGAACCTAAAAGGTTAGAGCAAGTTCTCTTGTTATGAAGATGCTTATCAGAGTCATGAAGTTGACCTAGACATGGATCTGAGCACTGATGCTACAAACACTGAAAATCATTAACATTCCAACCAAATTCTGTGGTCACCTATGTGACAGAAACAAATGATGCATTCCAGGAAGACAACATTCTTATATAGAAATGTACATTCAGTATGTATAGATTTCGTGAGCTCATTACCTGGAATATTTTAATTTCCTGCTTTAAAAAAAGTGTATCTTGATTAAAGATACATATAAGAGGCAATTCAATGACAAAGTTCTAAAAACAACTATCTTTACAGGTCACATAAGTTATCACAAATGTACCAACTGGACAAAAATCTGAAAATGTCCAAATAATGCAGAACGAATGCAAGATGTAAAGAGATATACAGAAAGCTATTCAGTAATGTTTTAGTTAAACATTCCCTGTACAACCAAGACCATGCCCTTAGAAGTGAAATCCAATTGAGGGATAAGTTTTTGTTGATACAATGGCAATTTATAACAAACTTTAGTATCTCATAGTAGAATACCTTGTGAAACTTTAATCCCAGAACCTTTTTTGTCTGTTTTGGTGCACTTTTCTTGCTAAATATGTCCTATCCTTCCCTTGTTTAGTCTGAGCTAAATAGAGTAGTAAAAAGAAAATCAGCAGATGCTTCAGCTTGGTGGAACTGGAAATTTTCCAGTGCAGGCATTCTTCACACAAAGGACTCTGGACCAGCAACCTTTGTTAGATATGTCGTTAACCTCCCTCATGTGTTTGGGTCAGCATTCTTGTGCAGTTCTGCTTGGCAGGTTTAAATGTGTTGATAGGTGCCCCAAGCTGATGACCATCAGAGTGTGACCGCCATCTGTGGGGTTATTCCTTTAGGCACTCAATGAGAATGTGCCTAAACATACTGATTTTATGGTGCTGCAGTACTACTCTAGCTCCCAGAAACCACTCCTCTATTTATCCTAGATCACTTTCCTTGAGTTAATGCCATTTCCACAAATGCACCTCTACTTTTGGACTCTTTTTCCTTAGTTTATACTTTCAGTTTAATTTGTAATCAAGAAATGTTTTTGTTACTTGCATTATAGCTCCAAGGTAATTAGGGGATCGTGGGCTATAAACAAGTCTGCTTGAAAAGGTGGGGCCACAGCAACCACTTTATTTTAATATAATCAGATTTTTTTGACATGTGAAATAGTTTAAGTAATAACCCATTCGGTATGTCCTTTAAGTTTTTCTAAAGGAAGCCACCTCTACTTCATGAACTTCTCTGCATAGTGTTCAGGAGAACACTCTGATGAAAAGAGGGGAAGAAATGCTTCTGTCTCTATGTACTTACCTGTTGTCAGGGTTACTACCTTTCCTTACTGTTTCATGGAGAATAGTTGATCATTCTGTTCAGTCAGTTTTAAAATGTGGTGAGCTATGTTTATAGATGGCAAAGCAACTACCAAGAGATTCTATATCCATATATTTTATTTCTGTCTTGCACTATTGCTTCTATTGCATGTGTTGTAATTGCCAACAAACCAGGGATCTTGGGGGTGGGGTGGGTCTGCAAATGTTTCATAGTAAAACTGGTAGGAACTGGAAACAATTCAAAATTTGAATTGAACCTAAGGTGTGTGGAGAAGGTGGGCTGAATGAGAAAGAGGTATTCTTCTTAGATGTTAAGAATGAACCATATGCTGTAGCCTAACTTTACCATGTTATGAGCTATAATAAAGTATCCTTTTGCCTTCCATTTGATATTAGTTTTTGTATATGCAACTGCCTTGGAAATGTCAATAGTTGAGGAATGATTGATTGGCAGCACAAGATTGGGATATTTGGAGGTTCTTGAGCCAAGTGCAGTTAATGCAATCACAATTTCATTTCTGTTCCTTACAGCTCATTTGAGAAGATTTGTCTTTTTTCACTTATAAACATTTGTAGAGAACCGTGGAGAGAATATTGAAGGTATCATTCACACTCTTCAACTACCAAGTAGGCCTTAAGAGAAGATTTTGAAATTAATGTGTCTAACTGTAGACCAGCTTGACACCTTTAACTTTCCATTCTAAATGGGAAAATTTCCACTTGTCTGTAAGCAGAGCAGAGACATTGCTGGGTCAGCGTCAAAGCTCATGGGCCACTCACCCAGCATATCACACCAGTGAGCCTTTGCTCCCAATTCTGGCCCAGCCTCATACTAGCCTTCCTCTGCGCTTAAAATAAGTTAACTTCGGCATCTCCCTCCAACTCCCTAGCACATTAGGTATAAAGGATGTCCTTGGTAGCCAGGATTCTTTTTCAGTCTTCTGCTTCATTTGTGAGAGGAAAAAGAATAGAAAACATTGCTGCTCTACTTTCAGACTAGGCATTTATAGTGCAATTCAGCCAAGCAGGAAACAATGGACGAGAGGGTGAAATGCTACCTGATGAAGTTACCCGTGTGTGCTCTAGTAATGAATGTCCCAGCCGCGTTAGGGCTACGTTTGTGTCTCCTTTTCTAAATATATCTGGTCATCTGCAAGCAGAACTGATTCACAGCATACACAACCATGAGATTTGCTACAGGGAGGAAATAAATGAATTAAAGGTTTCTTCTGTATGTTATTTCACCCTGAAGTATTTAACTCATACCAGTGTGCATCAAAAGCAGAACCTTGTCCTGCAATGCTGTTATTTCTGCTTCAATTAACCAATTCTATGCCTGAGTCTGTGCAAATTAGTGGTGGCAAGCCTATGTGTATGCCACAGTGGGCTGTTTTTATCATTGAAAGCTTAGTAAAGGGTTGGCCACCACTGAGGTGTTTTCTGGCTGAGATTACTCCACAAAATGTGTTATAGGCAGGATAAAAAAAATTAGTGACATTTAGCTTTAAAGAACATGAAACATTTCGGTTTCCTGAAGAAGGCTCTGAAATGTCCTAAGACATGTTTCAGAGTAATTAAACATGTTTGCCTCTTTCTGTTTCTCCTTCAGGACTGGCAATGTGGGGGAGGAAAGCCAGATGGCAGGAGATTCCTCCCCCAGACCAATCAGCACACCCTCAGTGTTCTGCCCCCTTCAGCCACAGCTTTTTCCCAGCTTCCTCCCTATGTGAGTCATCAGCAGTCCCTGCTCAGGCAGAATGGGAGCCCTAGACCACCAAGAACTTACCCTTTGTGCAGAGAAAGACTCTTCAGATCTCAGATGGCAGTGCCCAAGTTGCCTGGACAGAACCACTGCAAAAATGTTACAGAGGAATGCACAGCTCAAGAGCTGATTTGCATAAGGTTCTCTATTTATTAAAAAAGGGGGAAGAAGGAAAAACTAAACAATAAAATGAGGGGGAAGAGAGATTGAGTTTTAAAGAAAACATGGTTAAATGTTTTTGGAAAATTTATGGTTGTCATATTCAAATAATATGCTGGGTAAAGCATTAGCTGAGAAATTACTTGCTTAGTGATTTAGTCATTTACACATTTATTCGCCCACTGACTAGTAGGCTAGCAAATGAGGCAGGGCTGAAAGTCTTCTGCTCAAATACCAAGATCATTATGCCAGGACCTTTGTGGCTGATCAGGGAGTAAGAGGTCAGGGAGAAAAAAGATGACGAACATCAGGGCAGACCACCCCTGCGTGGCCATGCTTGGACCTTCGCCAGTCAGACACATCTTTACCTTCAACTTCTTAGTTAAAGAGACTAGTTATCAGCCTACTGGTAAGTAACACAGTATAATTTTGCAACTGTGATTAACACCTTGTTGTGTTCCAGTTAGTATGCTATGTATGAGCGGGATTCATAATGGAAAATGGTTTTCATCTCTGTGGCCTTAATACCAGGTTATGTATCACTCAGCTTGGGAGGGACAGTGTGTGTGCTCAGCACCGATGTGATGGAAATGCTTAGTGATTTACAGTTTCTAAAAAATTCATACACAGTAGCTCACTAGGCACCCTCAGAATCTTTGTTCTTTAGTAAATTGGATGGGTACTATTTCCATTCCATGGATGAGCAAACTAAGTCACACACTTAGGTCACTTGCCAAGATCGTACTGCTGAACTCAGACTAGAACTCAAAATTTGTGACTCCTGGTTTAGGACTGTTTTGATACTGTGACAGTTGCTAATTTTTGTCTCTTGGTCCACATTTCCCCTTTAATACTTGCTTTGCATACTGACCTTTCAGTTCTTTCTGCAAGTACACAGTAAGCTTTCTCAGGAGTGGCTGCTAGAGGGAGGGCTCCTCTGCCAGTTTCCAGAAGTGCAACACAATCTCTGATATGAGAATGAGTGTTCTAGTGGTAGCTTTCTCCACCCATGTGCCCCAAGCACACATCCTGTAGTCAGCTTTCAAGCCTGGCCTTCTCCAGAGGCATCAGCATAAGTACTAGATACTCCCAGGACAGACACAGACTCTAGGCCTCTGACTCAGAGCAGTACTTCAGCCTGCTGCGTTCCTTCACACCCAGTCACAGACTGCAGCTCACCTGCTTTCCACTCCACATGCCACAAGACACAGGCTGCAGGCATCCCCTGCCTGTAGCCCACAGTGACATTTGCTGTACACCTGTGCACATGAAGGCACTGGCTGTAGCTTGCTTTCTACAGGGGTATTTCTGCACATCTAGAACCTGGGAGCCAGCTCTGACCTCAAGATAGCAGCCAACTTCTCTTCTGGCCAGTGGACTGCAAATGTGCCTCCTCCAGCTTTTCCTCAGCCTTAAGACATCTACTTCCAAACTCACCCTCAGCCCTATTTCATCCCATAAAATTCTCTTACCTCTTAACTTTACTTTTTAATCATAGCTTAATAATAACTACTTATGTTAAGCTTTTCCTGAGTAGATAGACCTCAGTTGACTCCACATCAAATGCTGAAGTCACAAATAAGGAAAAGGAAAGACAGGCTAGAGAGATGGCTTAGTAGAATAGGCGCTTGCCTGGCAAGCACAGGGGCTTGAGTTCAATCTTTGGCCTGCCAGAAAAAAAGAAGGAGTTAAAGTTATTGTAGGTGGAAATTTTATTGTATATCTTTGATCATAAAAAACTAACTACTTTGATGCCTGATGTATAAAATGTCTTGAGTGCTAGCAAGATAGCTCAGAGGACTAAGCACTCGCTTTGGCACAAGTGCAGGGACCAGGGTTCAATCCCCGTTTCCACATGCTGGGCTGGCCCCACCCCAGGGGCACACTGAGCCTGTGACTGAGTCCTGGCTTGGTGGTGCATGCCTGTAATCCCTGCACCGGGGAGGCTGAAAACAAGAGGATCATGAGTCCAACCCTGTACCAAATACATAAATGAAAAATAGGGCCAGCCAGATAGCCCAGCAGATTAAAGCACTTGCTTAGGTAGATGCAGGGACCAGGGCTCGATCCTCATTGTGCTGTGCCTCCCCCACCTCTGGGGCACAATGGGTGTGGTGGTGGCCACCTGCAGTCCCAGTGCTTGGGAGGCTGAAAACAGGAAAATCACTAGGAGTCTGATCTGTGTAGTGAGACCCGGTAGACTCTGTACTAAAACATACAGGAAGGAAGGAAGGAAG
>PVKA01001125.1:0-157963 GCA_004027165.1 Ctenomys sociabilis | reverse complement strand
CCTCCCTCCCTTCCTCCTTTTTTTGTATTTTGTGCAGCAGGGTTTCACTACACAGCTTGCACTTGGGGTGATCCTCCTGTTTTCAGTCTCCCAGCACTGGGATTGCAGGCATGCGCCATCATGCTTAGACTAGGTCACCAGCTAAGTGCTCCTGGGGGCAGGGCCGGCACAGCATAACTCCCTTCTCTGTATTTGCCTAAGCAGGCACTCAGTCCACTGAGCTATCTCGCTGGCCCTCAGAAGCTGCCTCTTACAAGCTGCCTTCTGCCTTTTTAAATTTTTTTTTATTTTTCTGGTAATAGGAGTCAAATTCAGGACCTCACACTTGCCAGGCAGGAGCTTTGCCCCTGAGCTAAGGGAAGCTGCCCTTCTATATAGTGGTGCCCACTTCCTCCCCACACCCAGCCTACCCCTAACTCCAGAGCAACCTTGAATCTGTTTTACATTTCCATATTTTTAAAAAAAATATTTCTATAATTTTGTCCTTTCAAGAATGCCATATAAATGAAATCATATAAGAAGTAATACGTTGAGATTAGCTTTTTTTGGTCACAAAGTTCCTGAGATTGGTCCAAGTTGCTGAATTCCCTGTTTTTAACTTACTGAGTGACATACCATGGCATGAATATAGCAGAGGTTGTGCAGTAGGTGTTGCTTGTCTGGTTTCGCTAGCAAAATGAGGATTGCTTCATGAGATGAACCTTGCGTGTTTCCCATGTCTGGAGTAGATGCACACATGTGGGGAAGTAACTCACTGACTATTTCCTCACTTACTGTATGGTTACAAATTAATCAGTGAATTATATTTCACAAGGCAACTTTTTATCATTTATACACTTTACTCTTTAAAAAGTGGTTCATTTCTCTAAATTCTCTAATACTGACCTCAAACATTTATAAAACTATGTGTAGACTTTTATTACATTTTTTATTTCTCATTAATTTTTCTTTAATATAATACAGTGTTATTTGCTTGTCAGGTGTATGGTTATAGTGTTTATTTATTTATTTATTTTTTGTCTTTTTGAGACAGGGTCTCACTGTGCAGTTCAGGCTGGCCTTAAGCTCACTTTGTAGCTCAGGCTGGTCTCGAACTCACAACAATCCTCCTGCCTCAGCCTCCCGAGTGCTGGGATTACAGGCATGCACCACCACGCCCGGCACTATAGTGTTTATTTTAATTGTGTCGTGGATTAATATGAACTCTTTCTCAGCCCAGTTTAATGATTATGGCTTTGAGCTGTCCTTTACACAATATTAATATATTGCTTTTTTCCATTATTGTGTTTACATTACATTAATATCCTTTGATTTTTAAAGTTTCTGAATCATTCCTTAAACATAATTTCAATAAGCTGGGTCTGTTTGTTATGAACTATGAAAGCGTTTTCCTTTTGGTGTATAAGTTTGTCCTCTTTCTAACCCCTGGCACACCTGCTATGTTTGGCCTTACTTTTGTTATCTTACTTCCCCCTCTCCCATTTGTTCATGGTCTTACTGTGATTTGTGACACAAGCTATGTTTTGTTTGATTTTATCTTTTGCAGAAATTTGGAAGAGTCATATCTTGTTTTAAATAGTGTAAACAGTTGCCTGGAAAATTGGTCAAGTATCTGTTGGTAGACTTTGCAAAATACGCGACTCGTGCCGCTTGCTTTAGTGTGGAGCCCAGCATGGAGCTCTCCTCCAGTGCCTCTCAGGGCTTTTTCACATTCCATATTCCAATCTTGATCCAGATTGTTATTGTACTATTTTTTATGTATCTTTCCCCAATGTTTTACTCAGGGTTTCCTGATATACTTTTAAAAGTTTGTAACAGAACATACTTATATTTAGATCTCTGTTTTGAGGTAATCAAATTGGCCTACTTTTGATTTCCTATTTTGCTGAATTTGACTCCTGAGTCCTTGCCACTACTGTTTCTTCTTCATCCGTGCTGTCTTCTTCATCTTCTTCACTATGATCTGCCTACTGTGTGTGTGTGTCTGTGTTCTGCCTACTGTGTGTGTGTGTCTGTGTTCTGCCTACTGTGTGTGTGTGTCTGTGTTCTGCCTACTGTGTGTGTGTTTCTGTGTTCGGTACAGGGTTTCACTATGCCAGTCACACTCCTATGATCTTCCTGCTTTCTGCTTCCCCAGTGCCGGGATTAAAGGCATGCCCCGCCATGCCCGGACTCTGTCACTGGTTCAGTGTGCCTTGGGGGCAGGGCCAGCAAGGCGTGCAGGACTGAGAATAAAACTCTGGTCCCTGCACTTGCCAAACCAGGCACTTTGTCCGCTGAGCTATTTCGCTGGCCCGATTTGCCTACGTTTTGTTTCTTGTTTTGCTGTATTAGTGATCCACTTGGAGAATGGCTTTGGGGCATTGGTCAGGATGGCTCCAAACACAGGGTGAGCTCTGATCCTGCACATGAACTTGTTTTTCTATTGTCACCCAGGAATAACTTGGCTGTGGGATTAGTGGCTGACAAACCTTTCTCATCGGTGTGCTATAATTATATCACTTCTGTGTAGCTTTCTGGAGTTTAAATTTTGAGTGACAGATCTAAAGCTTTTCATTCTGTGGTGGGCAACTTTTATATTATTGTGGTTATTTATGACATTTAAAAACCCATTTAAAGTCATTCTATTAATTAAAAATTAATTCGTTTTACAAATTTTCATGGCAGATAATATTTATATATCTTTATGGGGTATATTTGAATTATTTTAACTCCATGAGTCCAATCAATTTGTCTAGCTGAATAATTTTTTTCAGATTAGCAAAGATTTTATCTTCAATCTTTATTTAATGACTGCTGCTATACCTATCATTCTGATTTCTTCTACATAAATCTCTATAAATCATTCAGCCAACAGACTTCTTGAGTATCTTATATGGCACTGGGCACTATTCTGGGGTTGTAGCAAAGATTTTTGCTTTCAAGGAACTTAAGCCCTGCCTGGCGAGCCAGAGAACACACATTACACAGCAGAGTCCATCGGGGAGGGCCCTGGAAAGGTTATGGCAGTGAGGTGGGTAGTTTGGAGGGCCTTAAATGAAAGGTGAGAAGTCTCTCTTTAGTAGAGATTTGAGCTCCTCCTTCTTTCATTGACTGAAATCTGTCCCTCCATTTTCCTTGTATTTTAGTACAGGGTCTACAGGGGCTCACTACACAGATCGAACTCACAGTGATCCTCCTGCTTTCAGCCTTCCAAGTGCTGGGATTACAGGCGCACACCACCAGGCCCATGTTCAATTGCCATCTCAGTACGCCCTGGGGCAGGGCCAGCACAGCACGCCAGGGATCAAACCCCTGTCCCTGCACCTGCTTATGCAGCTCTCTTCCATTATGAATGCTGTTTCCTCCATCATAGGCTCCACCAGTGATTTGGTTTCCCATAGTGTCCAAGCTGCTGTATTTATTTCTCTGCTGTTACCTTACAGAAGTTTATTTTCATCTTCTTCATCTGCCTGATTCTTTTCAGCTTGTTCTCAGTCTCTGGCCCCTGCTTGTTGCATAGAAGTTATGTATCATTTTGTGGATGATGAGCGGATATTTCTAAAACCTCCATTTTCTGAAGAAAATTATACTTTTCCTCCGAACAAGATGTGGCCTCCTTAATGTAGCAGTACCTCTACCAGCCCCTCAGCTCACGGTGGTCATACAGCAGGCCCACAGGGCCCACGGCCCTCCCACTGCCTGGGTGGTAACTGGTCCTTGGCCCAGACCTGAGGGTCCCAGAGTCTCCACCCAAGTTGAGCAAAGGTTGCCTCCTCCTTTCTTAGGTCTGTGATGTGAGAAAGTAGTGAGCTGCAATTCTCAGCTTTGATCCAGTTTTCCTGGAGTGCCACAGCTCCAAACTCCTCCTATATGGGGGAAGGACCGTGCATTCCAACACACCAAACAGTTCTGGCCCTGCCATTTTACTTTCTGGCATGGTGCACAGTGAAAGGGACGGCCGCACCTCTCCACATGTAGGGAAAACAAAGAGACTGGTTGGGTCAGGGACCAAAAGATGATTTTAGCTATAGTGGAACCTGGTCAGGGCAGCTGTGAAGCTGGGGGTAGCACAAGGACCTAAGTCACTCTAGCTGTTGGGGAATTTCGTGCTCTAACTCCTAGGCTCTAGGGGAACACATTTTTTCCAGCTTAGACAGTTAAGCCTGTGGTATACAGCCCAGCAATGTCCTTCCCAGCAATTGTTACATTATCAATGTACTTTGACAATAAGATATTTTTTAAACTTTCTCCCAATTTTTTGGTGGACATTTACTACAAGAATTGGGGGCCGGGGAGATGGCTCAGTGCAATAAGCACTTCCCTGGCAAGTGCAAGGGTCTGAGTTCAATCCCTGGTTCCACCAAATAAATAAAAAACAAAAACAGTAGTCAAAAATAATAAGACTAGAAGATACCACTAATCTGCCACAATATTTTCAACTTACTTATTCCTTATGTCTGGTTATAAAATTATGAAGGGAAGGAAGTCGTCATTGCTGCCCTTTTATGATGAGCAATATGAGAAGTGAGGCTTAGAGGAGTAAAAGAACTTGCCTAGGGTGACCTATTTAAAGTGAGAGGCGATGATATATATATATATATATATATATATATATATATATATATATATATATATATATATATATATATGATTGAACTCACAATGTTACACTTGCCAGGCAGGCACTTATGCTGCTGAGCCATCCCCCCAGCCCACATTTCAATATTTAATGCTAAAACTTAAATATCTGATTCAGCACATGGTATGCCTTGGAAACTCTGGCTGTCCATTGCAAGTGTATGCGTGTCACTAATAAGCAGCTAGTGAATTCATTTTTCTGTGTATACTCAGTCACCTGGCCAGTTTGATAATAAAAGTCGAGTGTTCTTATTTTAAATTCTGATTTTTTTTCTTTTTGTCACATACTACATTTCACTAGATACAATTTTAGGGGAAGTTACCTCTCATCAGAAATTCCTTAATTTGTACGCTGAAATGAATCTGATGCTTAGTGCACGTTTCAGCCACTGTGGCCTCTGTTAACGCGATGAGCGAGAGGTGACAGATTCACCTGTTGTGTGCCACAGAGAACCAGAGCTTGTTGTACTTGGTGGCCTTCCTGTCCTTCCACTGGGCTCTGTGTCCCAGTGTGAGAGTCGCAGCCACTGAAATCCAAGGCTGAGCCAAGCTCACATTAGGACGTGCTTTCTGCACAATAAGCCCTGCTGTTTTGTTCCCTGGTTCGTTAGTGTTCTCTTGGCATCTTGGGTCAGCCTGCATGTCAGCGTGGCTCCTGAAGACGAATGCCATGAGGGAGGCGTACTCTGGCTCTGATGCGATGTTCTGGTGCTCTCCGTACTGGGTGGGCTGTACTTCCTACCCTCATATGTAGGCCCTATGTCCTCACAATACAGCTCACTGTCGTTTTCCCTGGGGGAGGCCACAGTCACTAAAACAGGTTCCACTGGTTTCTGGCTGTAGTGGCATTGCCATTACATAGGCGTGTCCTCCTAATGGCAATTCACAGCTAACACCCCAGAAGCAGGTCCTGGAAAATCACGCCAGTTACAGATCAGTTAATTGTTAGTGGCACCTTCTTTCCCCACACATTCTGGATAGTACTAGTTCTGAGGCATTGTAAATGCTTTGTGGGAGCAGAATTTGTATCAGGGGTAATGATCCCCCATCAGTTGCCTTTGGGAAACTATGGTCACTGCAGGTCCATAGTCACCCACGCAAGGAGCTGTCCAGTGGAGCTTGCGCTGGGGAACAAGTCTGTCAGCCAAGCTTCCTGTTCCTTTGACTATAAAAGATGGAAGGATTCTCTTTGGCCAACTTCATCAAAGGGCACACAAGGACCCTTGGTAAATTTTCAGGATTGCCCTCCACAGATATTGAGACATCCAGTGATGAGTAAAAGAAAAATCTCATTCTGGTGAGATTTTCTGATTTTTTTTTTTTTTTTTTTTTTTTGGCTCAGGTGGACTCCTTGAGCATTGCTGGGAAGGGCAATGAAGGTTGTAGTTACACAGAGGCAAGCAGGCCAGGAACATGGCACTAGCTCATTGCATAAGTCATTTTAAGCAGAACCAAAATTCTTATTAGGGGATCACAAAGATGCAATAATGACACCCCTCACTGACCTTCACTGAACCAACTCAACTCCAAGAGATGACTATCGAAGGAGACAGTGCAGTATTAAGGGCAACAAGAAGTTCACACTAGGTTTCAAATGTAAGTTTAAAATGGTGCACACAATAATTCTCAACTGAGCATGATTTTACGTGCATGGGAGAGATAGCCATGTCACTACAGGGAGGTGCCACTGGCATGTGGTGGGCAGCTACACCTGCTGCTAACCATCCCATAATACACAGGAGTCCTTCCACCTAGCTCTAGAGTTGACACAGGCTGACACACCCCTGAGTTGATGTTCGTTGCCCCCTTCCTCCTGGCAGCCAGTAGCAGACCTTGGAGACACAGACTTTCACTACAACCCTCCTCACTTTCTCTCCAATTTTCTCCTGGGTGAGCTACAGCATTTGATGAAAGCCCCACCTGTCTGTCAAAACTCACCTTTCCCTGCTGATCTGTCTTGATCTCCCAGCCCCTGGGCAGCTCCAGTCGAGTGTCTGCAAACATGTTGATGAAATTCACCAGGTCCCGGTTGTGCTGGTAGCGTTCAAAATTGCGGGCATCTCGACGCACTTTCAGGATCATGTGCTTTAAGCAGGTGCTACTGGTGAAGACTCGGTAGGCACCCTGAGAGAGATGGGTGAGGTGGATTAGGGGCCGAGGGGAAAATGAGGAAAAAGCCAGACTAAGTGCATCTGGTGCATTTTAACAAGTCCTACCGTTATTGCTGCAGTGACCTTGATCTAGGGGCCTTAGAAGGAGAGAGCTCACTCAAGGAGCAAATGTACACACGTGGGCCCTTTCCCACCCCAGTTTGTCTTGACTGCTCAGCAGCCTCAGAACTCCTGGTCCATGCATCTCTGCTTAGTTCCAACTGCACTTTCCTCTCTTGAGCTCCCTCCCCCTTCCCAAGCATTGCTTCTCTCTTCCCTGTTCCTTCTCCCATTATAGAGCTCTGCCTCTGGTCTAACATGGGGCAGCAGCTCAGGGTTCCTGGGAATTTTAGATGGAAATTCAAAGGTCTGGCATTCCTTTGTGTAAAACCTTGTGCAGAGGAGAGATCAGGGTATGAGAAGGTAAAAGTTTTAGGTGTTTTTAAATGTGCCAAATGACAATTTTATGATACACAATTTTATGCGTGTGTGTGTGTGTGTGTGTGTGCCTGACTGGTTGTGACAGGTGGACTATGGGAAGCCAGGGAGACTTGGTCCAGTGATTCCACCTGCTCCACCTGGTGTGCAGTGCATAGTGAAGAGGCATGGGCCACGCTTGGTCCCCCTTGGGACTTCCACACTGCACCCCAGGAGACTCTGAGCCCGGTCAAGAGTGTCTACCTCTTTGTTTGTCATCTCCCCAGGGCCTTGCACTCCCTGGAATTCCCACCTAAGTCAGGTGCTTTGCAGCAGAAACTGTTGAACCTTTCTTGAGTGTTTGACTTCAACCACCTGTGACCAGAGGGGGGCTCAAACACCATGGCTTCCCTGAGAGGTATAGCTGGCCATACCATCCCCTGCCATGCTCCCAGCTTTTGATGAGGTCATCTCTCAATGGAGCCGCTGAACCAGGCTCTAGTTCTGGCCCCTCGATGACTCCCCACACTCCACAGAGCATCCATGAGATGCTCTGTGTGTGCAGCCCCGGTGCCTAGGGCCTGGTGGGCTCCTGTTGCCCACTGACGTCGATCCAGGTTCCCCCATCTGGTTTACAAAGTGCCTACTGCTCATCTTCCTATCCTTCCTTCATCGGTGGTCACTTAGTCTCACAGCTGCATTCTTGCTGTCAAACTTCTCCTTCCCCTGCAGGACCCAATCAGCTGTCACCCTGCTCCCCAATATTCCCCTCTCCTGTCTGGGCTTGGGTTCTGTTCTGTCACATTATCACAAATATCCACCTGCCATTTAGCTGTCACTCTAAACTGTCTTTGTGACTTCAGCCCTAGATCTTTGCCTGAACAGAATATTTGCTGAATGCAAAATTAATGAATATAGTAACATTGTGCCAATATCTCCCCCCAAAAATCAGTGAAAAAATATGTATGTGAAATCACACCAAATTTAAGGTGAGTATGGTATTTGAAAATTGTATGAAAAGGAAATCTACTTTGCAAGCATATTTTAAAATGTCTTTATGCAAATTATTTTTATAACATGGTTTAGGTTGAAGGGAATCTGATCATTTCATAATCTTTTCTTTTAAAATTTTAATAGCAAATTAGGCAAGGGAGGAAGATTAAAGCATGTTATGTGCATGTACAAATCTGCCCTAATAAAGCAGTAGTAATCTGTATGACAAATATACACTGATAAAATTGTGGAAAAATAAAAATAACTGAGTAGTAACATAGCCCAGTCCGAAGGCCCTCCGTGCAATTCCAAGGTCAAAAAATTAACAAAAACAAAGACTCTACTGAAAAAATTTAACAATAAAAACATATACTTGTTTGCAGTGTATGTTCACTAACTTAAGGCTAATAAAAACCTCAGGAGGCAACAGCACTTCCAAATCCAGCCTTTTGCTTTTTGGAGGACTGGCAGATAGTGAGAAAAAGGGACTAAATTCTTTTTTCCTTTTGCAAATGACAAAATTGATCTTCTTTAACTTATCAAGTGACCTTAACAATATTTTATTTTTTAGATCTCGATGGAGCGCAGTCAGGATCCCTCTGTCTTGAATACTCACATAATTGGCGTGCAGCACGGTGAAGAATTCAGGATTGGTAATGAACTTGACGGCAGGGGACTGCAGCAGCAAGGTGATCTTCTGTGAATTCACTGGAGAAAGTGACCCTTCTCTCCTCGTATCTGAAACAAGTGGAGCAAAGGGACATATTATAGTGGGACACGTGCATCTCAAACTTGGTACAGTGGTGTCTTGCTTTATGAAATGAATTTGTTCCATGGTTCTGGAAAACAGCTGTATGTATGTTCATGCAGGCAAGATGGTTATGGCTGTGTTTGTCACCCAATGCAGAGTTCCCAAACAGAAACAAAATTTTGCTAAATGGTTCTGCATGTGAACCAAGTTGTTCACACATAAAAGCATTCACAAACCAAGGTAGCATTGTATAGTATCTCCCTTCCCATCGGAGTGCTTTGCATGCTTTGAAGATTTTCAGATGTCAGATAGTCTCAGATGTGTAATGAGATGATTAGAGGATGAAACCCAAATCTTAGCCTGAAATGCCTTTAGGTTTCATAGATACCTTATGCACATAGCCCGAAGGTAATTTCATACAGTATCTTTATGAATTTTGGCTTTTGGTGCATGTGGGTTTTTGGATTTTTGAGTCAGAGATGCTCACCCTGTGTCACTTTCTGTAAACCAGTGGAAAAATCATTATTTTCTCCAAGGATTCCTGTTTGTCTAGGCTTGAGTCCTCTCATATCTCCTGCCTATGAGAAGACTCAGGTCCAGGGACTTTTCTTATTTTTGTTACAAGTTTCTAGCCATGGTTATGGGTGACTGTTTGCGGAAAGGCTCACAATTTCCCCTCCTTGTATCATGCTCCTTTGTTATGGGACTTTGCATCTCTTCCTCTTGCCAAGCAAAGCAAGGGTTGGCCTTGTGGCCTGCTCCAACTAGGAGCACGTGGCAGAAGTGCAAACCGTCAGTTCTGAGGCAAGCCTTAAGGATGCCTGTGTGTCTTTCTTCTATCCTTGCTGCTATTATGAAAACAAGCTTGCCAAGCTGAATCTGTTGAGAGAGGAAATGCCATGGGGGGCAAGGACAGCCACCCAGCTGGGGCAGTCTCAGATGGGCAGCCCACAGCCAGCACAACATTGAGCTAGGGCATCCTACCATGAGCCCTGTGGCACGCTGAGACCCACGTGAGCTCATCTCGCACTGTCAACCTGCAGAGCCAGAGTTTGTGTTGTGGTCCTCAGGTACAGTGCTTCCCCTGGCAAAGCACGTGCTATCGAAGGCTCAGTCTCTGCTGAGATGAGACCTCCACAGAGGAGGTCACATGGGATGGCATCATGGGAGGGCGATGGGAGTGTGTCATGGGGATATGACCATGGGGACTGTGTCTGGTCTCCAGGGGCTCTGCTCCCTCTCTCTGCATTCTGAACATGGAAGGCAACCTTCTTCTGCCACAACCTTCTGCCCTCAAGTTTCTGCCTCACCTCAAACCTAAAGTGGCAAGGTAGGTCACATGGATGGGAACCTGAGAAGCTCTTAACCAAAATAAATCTCATCTTTGAGTTGATAATCTTAGGAATTTTATCACAGAGATGAAAGCAGACACATAACTTATTACACAGTAAATTCCAAGTGACTTTCTACTGAATCTAGAATTGATTTTCTGTTCCCTTTGTCTTCCTTTTTCTGACTGCTTAACCATTGCAGCCTATATCTCTCAGGAGGCCAAAGGAAGAAATTAGTAACAGGAGAAGACTAGTTTAATCAATCTGTCTAAAAAAGTGAATAGAACTGTGATAATTAAAACTGTTGGTGGAACTGTGTGTATGCATTTGAGAGATCACACAGAAATGCCCATTGTCCATGCTGCCACAGATCCCTGAGACCCAGCAGAGTATGAGAATCACAATGTCTGCTTGCCTAGAGTGGAAGCCCTCTTTTAACAAACACATTTGGCTTCTCATCATTCAAGGAGGAAGTGGATCTTCAGGTCATCACTGTGACAGTCCTCTAAGGTACAGAAGATAGAATCCAGTCTCATGCATTTTGAATATCCTTGGGTTCTACTCCAAGACATTGAAAGAAATGGAGCCTAGGAAAGCCAGGAAAAGGAGGCCCTTGGTGCATGTGTCCTGTAGCTGGCCAAAAAATGTTCTCAGACAGTGTACACATCCAGAGTGCCCTGGAAAAACTCTTTTGTCCCTTAGTTTTTCCTTTGAGAGAATTGCGTTTTATTATAATGCAAATAGATGATTATTCCTAGTGTTCCTGTGAAAGAGTGTGCATTTTTATCACATGTTTTTTAACATTGGAGAAATCCTTAGAAACCGACAGATAAATATGCTCAGTAGCACACGATTAGGCCATCATGTAAGCTGCCTTGTCATGCTGGCCCCATAGCAAAGTCAGTCCCTCCCAGAATCATCTGCTCCCTTGTCTCCAGACCCTCAAGCCCTGGTGGTGCCAGTGCTGCATTGCTCCACCCCTCCTTCCAAGTTTCATGGTGGGCGGGAAGCTCTGTTGAGGCTTTACCCTGGGGGCACCATGCCTCTTCCCTCCACCCATTGCGTTTCTCTTTGTTGTAGGTGCATCATTGTCCCATAGACCAGGGTGAGGAGCTGCACACTCAGGCACACAGCCACAGGATGCCACAGCCACTGTCTGGGGATCCCTGCTCCAATACCTAAGCTTGACTGGTCAGCCTCTGAGTCACTTCCTCCACCTCCACCTCCTGCGGCGGGGACTTGCTCACAGCTTTGGCTGGCAGAATCTTCTTCAGGCCTCTCTGTTGCAATGGTTCGTTGAATGTTCTGATACCTTTGCATTAGAAAAATGGAAAACAGCAGTTAATTTTCATCTGTTTGGGTGCTGGAAACAGATGCTCTGAATCAGACAATTGGAGAAATCAATAAAGAACTGTCTTGAGCATTAAGAAGGAAATGCTTTAAATTTCCTTCTTAAGGAGCTAAGATAATTAGCAGGACCAGTATCTCTGGATTATTTGACTTCTTTTTGTTTTGTAAACGCTAATGAGTTTCAGTATGGTGATCTTTAAAAAAATCAACATGGACAATAACTAATCATGTAAAATAGCTTGTGGCCTGCATTAGACAAAATCAGACTAAGTCTGAAATTGGAGTGAGACGCAAATTAAAATGTTATAGTCCAGGTGTATGGGATTACTCTATTCTTATGGCAAGTACACAGATATGAATAGTTATTCTACTCATATTTTTATTTGATGGGTAATTGATATGGTTGGGCAGAGGTTGTGGAAATATTATGCCTAAAAGCACACTGGCTGACAAAATATTAGCTGCTTATTTGAAGGCTTATTATTTTTTTTCTGAGTGGGGATCAAATCAGGTTGTTTCACCAATCAGTCATCCTAGTAGGTACTAAATGCTAGCCCTTCTGCTGTTCGCAGACTCTGAGCTCAACTTTCATGCCTGAGAGGGTCAGAATGCGCCATTGCCCTCAGAAATACTCTGCTGAAATTGAGCAAAGAGGGGAAGTGATATGCAAACAACTCCAGCTAAGAGCAAGTCTGTTCCAGGACAGGTAAGAGACCTGTGGGAACACAGACAAAGTGGGCACAAGAAGACAGATACCAGGAGGTAGACACATTTTGAAGTCAGAGGGCAAACTTGTAAGGATGGTTGTCTGGAAAGAAAATTTTCAGCAAATTAAAAAAAAAGGAACATTTTCAGAAGAGAAAGCATGCATGCAAGTAGAGGGCCCTGGGAAAGTTCTGAGCTCAGGGGTGGCGTGCAACTCATGGGTACTGGGAAGAGAAGGAAGGCAGGGCACAGTCAGAGTGTGCCCCATAGCAAAGTGAGCTTTCCAACCTGAGCTGCATCAGAGTTACTGCAGGAGTTATCAGGAGATAACTGGGCCCCACTCCAGAGTCTGTGACTTGGCAGGTCTGAGGAAGGGCCAAAGAATCTGTATTTCTGATCTGTACTCTACTTGTTCCCAGGTGATCCTGATGGTGTGGGTCCAAGGTTTAACACACAGTGAAGAGTCACTGCTACGAAAGAGACAGTGCCAGCTTCCCCCGGAGAATGACCAGCCAACACACTGGTATGGGGATGAATGGAGAAAGGCCTGGAGCTGCTGTGACAGTCTTTGCTGGGGATGCTAATGGTCATCTCAGGTGGGAGAGCTGCGGGTGGCGGAGAAGCACCCACACACTTCAGGAACACTGAGGTCAGTGGTATCTGCCAACGGGATTCTCAGAACATTCCTCCCCCTCTCTGCCCTCTCTGACTGTAGGTAGATGTCCAGCCACTAGCCACCTACTTTCTCCTCCACCCGATCTCCTTCATTCCAAGAAACCTCTTTGCTTTCTCCGTAAAATGTCTGTTTTGTCTAAAGGCTCTTAGGATCCCAAGGTGACAGGACCAGGACTCAGGTTTCCCTTTCCTGAAGGCACAGCCGGGATAGGTGAAAGGGCATTTTAAGGTACATTTGGCGGCAGTACCTATAGTACTTTTACTAGCAGACCTAATAGTGTTAGAGGCCTCACCAGATATGAACACTGAAGAGAAGAGGAGAAGAGAAGATTATGAAGTTCAAGGCTTTTTGCTTAGCCCAGGTGGCTGGAGGACAGTAGGTGGGAGAAAGGATCTGTGAAGAAGTGCGATTTTGGGTGGAACTAGACACACTGATTTACAAAACCTGAAGCCCATATCAATCATGACATCTAGGAAATTTTGCTTTAATGGTTCTTGCTCTCAGGAAAGCAATAAGAAGGTGAAGGTAGAAGGCAGAATAGGAGGAAAGTCCATGTAGCAGGGAACAATCAGGTGTCCAGGTGAAGTCTCAAGGCAAGCAAGAGGGATGCCCAGCGCCACGCAGATGTGGATCTATTAGAGCAGGCTTCTACAATTACCATCACATTCTTTCCTTGACCTTATAGCACAAGTGTTCTCCAGTGTGGTCCCAGACCACCTGCAAGAGACCTGTAGGGTGACTGTCACAAGAGACACGTAAGCCTACAACTGTCATCTACCTCCAATTATGTCACTTCCAGTCCCAGTCACCCTAATTGCATTCATAAGACAAGCTGAGGGACAGGGCTCAGCTGGGCCTAGTCAGTCAGGACCATAAGAAGTAATGATATTGGTTGTAATAGTAGACTAGTTAATTTATACTCCAGAAATAACACCTGGAACAGGGCATAGACAAAGGTCAAGTTGTAGCCTCTCTGTTCCTTTCCAAAGTGCAAGGACCGCAGCAGAGAAATTCTGAGTAATTATGATCTTATTTGAAAATGTGAATGTCAGTGAGGTCACAAGCTCCTTTGATGTTCTCAGCTGGATCCTTGTTATCTCATGCTTTGTGAAGTGAGCAAACAGCCTCAAATCCTGGCGTTAGACCTCATTCTTGATCTTGGCTGAAGCTTAGGGGAAGTTTGGGGGAAGCAGGGCACTTGGAATTGGTAAATAAAAGAGGAAACAGGAAGAGGAAGTCTTCTATTTCATCAAGAATTCTTTGTGGGGCTGGGAGATAGTTCAGCAGTCTAAGTGCCTGCCTGGCAAGTACAAGGACCTGAGTTTGATGCCTAGTAAAGTATGGCTTGCCAGTTGTGGAAAATTGGGCATGCTGAGCTGGCCTTGAAGCCAGGAATGGTGGCGCATGCCTATAATCCCAGCACTGGGGAGGCTGAGACAGGAGAATCACTACAAGTCTGAGCTGCATGGTGAGAGCCTGTATCCAATAAATAAATAATAATAAAATAAAATAATTTGTGAATGTTCTCTCTCTCTCACCCTTCCTCCTTTCCCTTCCTCCCTCCCTGCAGTAAAAGGTTGATTTGCAGCAAAATGTCAAACACTAATAGTATATTAATAAAGAAATTGATGATAAACTTAAATACATAATTTTTAAATAGAAACATACACAATTTAACCAGAGGGAAACTTTTGAAATCATACCCTAAGTAAAAACCTAAAAACAGACAATTCAAATGTGAATTTTTCAAAGAAAATATTAAGGAAAAACTTTGACATTCTAAAAGTAAGTTCAAAATTACCAGGGAGCCCTCCTAAATCAGCAAAAAGGAAACTGATGAGATAGTCGTGAAGCTGACAGAGTGATCCCATGGCTACATTAATAAACAGGCACTAGAGGCTGGAGAGATGGCTCAGTGGAATAAGTGCCTCCCTGGCAAGTGCAAGGGCCCGAGTTCAATCCCTGGTTCCACAATAAATAAATAGATAAATATATAAAAAATAAACAGGCACTGGCACTAGACCCCCATTCCATGTTCACCTGTCTGGGCCCCCTCTTCAGGGAGCAGACCCCCAAGGAAGCTCTTCTATAATGTGGCCTTGTATGTAACAACACCCTTGGTAGCCAAATAAAATACAAGGATAAAAACGATAAGAAAACATTTGACAACGTCCAAAATTAAATTAAGGCCATTTAGTGAGATACTTGTAAGCATTTACATGTTAATGTGAAGACTGTGTAGCAATGTGAAAGATATAAAATAAAGTGTAGTAAGTGAAAAATGAATGTTTGATTATATTTTACTATTACAACTAAGAATTATGCATGCATAGGGCAATTTAAAATGGATATTTTTTAAAGCACTTAATCCTTGGGGTTATAGACTATTTTTTACTCTTTAAAATACTTCTGTTATAATTTTATACAAGTAACAAAAATCAACTTTACTTGGTTATTTAAAATGAGAATGCATGCTCTTGTTTTCTGTTTTCTCACTTCATGTATGTGAAAGTAGAGTTATTCGTTTTGGATATTCCCAAAGTACAGAAACCAACTCAGGGAAGCATCTTATTCCAAGTCAGTGTCAGATTCGCTAATGGGAAGGACAGAAGGGAAATCGGGCAGGAAGGGAAGACGTGAACAAGAGATGTGCGCATTCATGTGGCTGTGGAGGAGGCAGGCCCTGCCTCTGCTCCTGTGGAGGATAGTGGGAGGTGTCACAATGTCCACGTTTGGCGGGTGAGTGAGGCAATGTGTCCCAGGTGGGAGGCAGGCAGTGAGGGGCCTCCCTGTGGTGGGAGCCTGTGGTCAAGCCACAAAGGCTTGGGAGGATGTGCCACGTATGCAGAATGGCTGGTCTGACGTGGTCCCTATAGGTGACCAGAAGAGCTCACCCGCTGTCTGCAGGCCCTCTGCATTTCTGAGCACCAGTGTATGTCTGATTGTCACAATCCTGCGGATTCAGGGGAAAGTTCTTGCAACATCAACACGTGTTTCTGCTTTATGGTAAGATGGTGACCCCATCAGTGTCCCCTGATGGCTGCTGGTTATCAGAAAATGATCTCCATGTGGGTGGCAGGTGAGCTAGAGAAGGACGGGTGGGGTGCTGCCGGAGGCTGCTTTTATCATGCTAAATCTCAGAAAACATTAAATGCTTGAAGGCAGTGGGTTCAGATAAATACTAAAAATCCTAGATTCTTGTATGAGGGTTAGCTGACCCTTCTTGGTAGGCTTTTCACAAGAATAAGTATTTTCTCAAATTGGTAAATTCCTTTTGTTTTTGTCTGTTCAGAAAAACCACAAACACAGCTTCTAATTTGGTGAAGTCTGGCTTTTCCTCCCGGTGTGTTCAGTCCCATTGGAGGGCACAGAAATTGTTATAGGAAAAGCTGCAAGACTTCTTGAGAGGGCCAGCTCCAGCTGAATTTGGCCAAACTTATTTCCTTCTTCTCTATATTGGAGATTAAATCTACAGCTTCCTGAGAAAAAAAACAGGGTCTTGCTAAATTGCTAAGTTTCCAGGCTGGTTTCAAACTACATCCCTAAGTTTTTTAGGCTGGATCCTCCCAGAGTGAGAGTCACGAGGTCCAGCTTCCCTGGCCTACATTTTCTGCTCTACATACTGAACATTATGAACTTTTATGGATTTTTATACATAGGACAAAAATCCATAGAAGAAGTACTTTCTTCTGCTTCAGATTTATAGTTTGTTTTAATCACTGTTTATGTATTTAGCATTCAGTATTCAAACAGTGCCTGTTGAGCACATCCCCTGGTAATGCTTTTTCAGTCCATTGAACAATTTCAGCTCATCTGTTCTAACAAGACAGTTCTCCAGCTAGCTTCAACCTATGGAATCATAATAGGGTCTCTGTAAATGAGCTTGCTATGGCGTCCACAAAATTGCAGGTGTTTTGTTGCAGCCACCTTGGAAGTATTGTTCTTGGATTTTTGTGTGTACCCATCTCTAGGAAAACTCAGTCATCACAAAGTCATCCCTGGAAAATGATTTGTTTCAATATGAATGACTGAAGAGGTATGAGCCGATGAAAATCCTTTATGGTTCTCACTAATGACTTAAACACTGATGAAGAAAAATAGAAAGCAATTCTCTTCCAAATGTTCAATATGGAAATGTTCTGGTGACTTTCACCTAAAGCACATTCTTTTGTGTACAATAGTAACAAGCAGTTGAGGTTTTTGTCTGCTTGTGTTTTTAATAGGACTCAGTGGTCTACTTCCCTTTCCTGGCTGATACAACTGTTTCAAAGGCTTTCACTGTTAACAGGTGCCCCTCAAACCCGGTTCTCTACTCTTCTTGTCCTCTTTTAACCTTTCCCTTAGCTTCACGTGGGACACAGACACAGGACTGCATACTGTTGCAGTTATACCTAAAGCGCACCTGCGGCTTTCATCCCTAGCAGCTAAAAGCATGCCAAAGCCACTACCCTGGCCCCTGGAATCAAGACGGCAGACATACTGCTCTCTACTGGCTGAAACATGGGTGATACATGGCTTGCAGTTTTGTTTTCATGTGAAAATGACATATTTTTGCTAAGTCAACAACTTCTGACATTACCAGTCCTACGATAACCCACTATTATTATGGAGCACTGGACTCTATTGGATTATTTTGCTGAATTCTTGCACCTACAATATTTAAATGACAATGGAATACCCTTCTCTGAGAAAATTAACAAAAAAAGGAGATATAAATAAAGGACCATTTTGTATCTGTATATACAAAATAAGATAGATACACAGCTACTTTCTCTTAATTCAATGAGAAGAAAGATTTGTACCAATAGTGTTTGGACAGGATTTCATGTCTGTATTTTGTACTATGGATAACCACTACAAAGACAACAATATGCAACATATTAATTATTGAAACCATCCTATTAATTGGTTTTAAAACTGTCTCATTGCTATTTGTTTCTCAATAAAATTAATAATAAAAAATAATAAAATGACATATTTTCAGGATCAACAGTAATGGTCTAGTTTTTAAAGAAAACCGTTTCCCCAAAATAGTCAATGCTTTTGATATAGGGTCTCATTATACATTGTGTAGGTTGGCCTCAAGCCCTCCATCCTTCTGCCTCAGCCTCCCAAATAGCTGGGATTGCAGGAGCTACTACTGCATCATGCGTCCATGATGTTTGTGACCATTTCTTTTTCTGAGGTGAAGGGTTCTGATGAATTATTATGTATGAGTGTGTAACGATTATGAGGCCAATATGGCGATTTATGAGATAGCTCTTCCTGCAGCGAGTTTTTAGTACTCCTGTGGGATCTCTCCTTGCAGTGTGCTAAACTGTTCTGAGATCTGCACCTGTTGAGAACTTTACTGTGGCTATGGACCGGTCTGGCAGGAAGCGCATGTCCATGTATAATTAGGGGCCCACTTCTGGAGGGTTTATGGCACACTAACATTCTTGGCAAAGACTTGGGCTCGGGGTTGTGGCTATGAACTCCTAGTTTCTAGACTGGATCTGTAATAAGTCTAGTGGAGCCCCATTTTATTTATTTATTTAGTTTTTTGCACATTATTTATTTGATACAGGGTCTTACTATACAGACTCACCCTGATCTTCCTGTTTCAGCCTCCCCAGTGCTAGGATTAGAGGTGTGCATCACGATACCTGGTTTCAGGGCCAGCACTGCATTCCCAGTGCTTGTTCTGGGGCCAGCACAACATGCAGTAACGGGGATAGAACCTGGGTCCTTGGGTGCCTTGCCAGGCAATCTCTTAGACTGCCAAGCTATCTTTCCAGCCTGGGAGCCCCATTTTAAATGACACTCAAGCTCCACTTATCTCCTGCTACCTGATTCTAAGTCCCACCTTCTGAGTACTCACTATGAACAGGTTCTTTTTTATTTTTTTCAATGTGGACAGGTCCTTAAGGAACCTAATTATTTCCCTTGACCGCTCACAGGGCAGAAAAGTGTGGGTGTCTTTAGGTCGAGAGGAGCTCATTGCATACTGATCACCAACCGCCTGTTGAGCTGCTCCATCTGCTGGACTGAGCCGGATCTTCGCATCCCGTCCGGAGTGGCTGCCGCTGTTGGGCGCTGCCAGGTGGTCGTGCGGTTCACGTGATCCACATAAAAGACCCGCCCATGGCTGTCAATTCGAGCTTCCCAGTCTAGCGTTTAATAAAAAGGGTAAAAAGAGAAGTCAAGGAAAAATCACTGATCTGCGTGAACAGCTGCTGCTCCAGGTCTCTGCAGGTATAGAACTCACCATTGGTTGTGACAGAGGCCAGTCGCCAGTGGTACTGGATAGGGCATTGCAGAAAAGAGTAATGGACACCCAGAGTCCCTGCTGGGCCACTCAAAACAATAGTGCTTTCTCTGGATATAGCTCTAAAGAAAGACTCTATTTATATTTTTAGAAAATTTGTTGGCTACTCAAATGACAGTTGTGGAAACCTGGACATGTCCCCTAGTGAGAGTGGAGTCTACACTGTGACACTGGAGAATCAGTCCCCCTCTCCTCTCCTCTCCTCTCCTCTCCTCTCCTCTCCTCTCTTTTCTTCTCCTCTCCCTTCCCTTCCCTTCCTCTCCTTTCTTCTCCTCTCCTTTCCTTCTTTCCTCTCCCCTCTTGTACTATGGGTGAAAACAAGGTTTTCACTCAGAGCTACATAACAGCCCTTTTAAACAATTTGAGACGAAGTCTCAATTGCCCAGGTAGAACTAAAGTTTGCCACCTTTCTGCTTCAGCCTCCGAGAGTGCTGGGTTTCAGGTGGACATCAATAAATATAAGAATTTATTGATAAGAATTGTTTCCTCAATAAATATAACAGATGTGATTACGTTCATTGCTGATGGCACTTGTACTGAAACTGATTTTAACTTCATTCCTTATAGCTGAAACTTTAGAAGACCCTTTTAAAGTGCTTATCAAGCTGAACTGATTGCCACTTCTCTTACAGAGTGGGTGGGAGGATATGGAACTGAGGCAAGTTGTACATTCACAATGTACATTCAACCTACCTATGGCTGCCAAGTATTTCTGGCCAGAATCAAACTAAACTCACAACAGCTACCAATAAACATCAAAGTTTTAACTCTGTGCCAATTTGTTGATAAACAACAGTACTGAACAGCAGAGGGAGCCCAAGATACAGATAAGTTCTTTTGCTTGTTAAATTGAACACGCAAAAATAAAACCAGAAAGGAAAAAGCACAAGCGTTGATGATACACAGCATAATAATACATGGAGGGGCTGTGGTGCGAGAGATGCATGAGAGCGCCCTCGGACCTGAAGGGCCGGAAGCAGGTGCTCATGCCTGAGCTTGACACAGGAGAGCAACGTCTGCCACGTGGGAATGGAGGAAGCTCTCAGAGACCACGCATACAAATGGGGTGGGAACAGCAACAACATGACAGTGTTATGCTGGGAAGACATTGGGCCACAGAGGCGGAAAAGGCGAAGATGATTGCAAAGGGGGAAACAACTATTCATCCTCTTAAGTGAGAAAAGCCATAGCTTTTGGGAGTAGGTCGGATAATAATAATTTTTCTTGAAAACTCTTCATTCAGGTAATGACATAGCAACTCTCAATTTTTTTAAGAGAAAAAAAGATAAATGGCCTGTTTATGGCTTCATATGTACATGGCATATCTGTTCAGAGAGATGTTGGCACGTGTCTGACCGGAGGGACTGTCAAATGATGCCTGATGAAAATCAAAATACCCTAAACACCAAATTTAATCTATAAAGCAAACTGAGGAAAAATGTAGCTACATAGTATGGAGTGGTCAAGAAGGTTTTAGCTAAACTGGCGACTAGATAATCCAGCTGTCTAGTGTTAGTGGTAAATATTAACTAGTTCATTGATGAAATTGCATGCATGCATGATTGTGTGACTTGGTGGCTAACCTTGATTCAAGAATTTTGAAATTTCAATGGCTCCCAAACTAATAGTAGAAAAACAACCAGACAATTCTTTTTCTTGAATCAAACAGGACTATTATCTAACCAGGAATAAATATTTATCTTTAAAGAGCATTATGCTATTAACACTCTCTAGCACTTTTATGAACTAGGAACTATGGCAGTTCCTAGGATACAGAGCTAAGTAATGCAAGCCTGTTACTTAGAATGGTGCCCAGAGTGTTTCTTCTCTGTTCAAAAATCCTGCAAAGTTCCCCTTCACTAAGAGTAAAAGCCAGCACCCTTCCGTGCTCTAGCAGGTCTCCCAGGCTGGCTGTACACCCCATGAGGGCAGGGATCTTTGTCCATCTTGCCTGCCTAGAATAGCACCTGGCACAGAGTAAGCATTCAACAGTATCCTCAAATGAATGACTAAAGTAGTGAAATCATTTAGGTACCATTTAAGAGAGATTATCTAAGAAAATTCAGCTGGGAGGATTGGCTAACAACTTTTCCAGTATCTTTCCATGTTACATGGACAGAAAATTAAAGTTTATCAGAAGACTTTTTTTTCATGGTGTTGGATCATACATGGTAGGTAAATGCTTTCCCAATGAGCTACTTCCCCAGCCTTTAAAAAATTGTACTTTGAAACAGGATTATGCTAAATGAGTTACACAGGACTTAGAATTTTCCTGTTTCAGCTTCCTGACTACCTGGGATTACAGACTTGCATTGCCACCTCTGTGTGCACCACCAACCCAGCTAGGAGGTAGCTGCCACCTCTGGAAATGTAAATTTACTTTAGTTATTAAAAGTGGCTTATATTATGCCGGGCGTGGTGACGCATGCCTGTAATCCCAGCACTCGGGAGGCTGAGGCAGGAGGATTGTTGTGAGTTCGAGACCAGCCTGAGCTACAAAGTGAGCTTAAAGCCAGCCTGAACTGCATAGCGAGACCCTGTCTCAAAAAAGACAAAAAAAAAAAAAAAAAAAAAAAGTGGCTTATATTAATTAGATTTTTGGAACTGGAGATAGATGTACACACACTTACATTTGATAGGTTATTTGTTGTGGGAAAAATGTCTCAGAAACAACATGTTATTGATATTTTTACACAGTACTGAAAGTAAAACGTTTATAATAATGATGAATTTTTACTATTTATATTATAAATCAATGTATTGATTAAAAAAGAAATCGAACATCAAAAATTAAAGGCGATGGCCAGTGAAATAGCTAAGCAGACTAAGCACATGCTTAGGCAAGTATGGGGACCAGGGTTAGATCCCCAGCACCACATGCCACACCAGTCTCACCCCTGGGTGCACTGAGCTGGCCACGCAGACTTGGTGTGGTGGCACACACCTGTACCCTCAGCGCTTGGGAGGTTGAAAAACAGGAGGATCACTATGAGTCTGAGCTGCATAGTGAGACCCTGTACCGAATACATTAAAACAAAAAATGAAAAACAGAAAAAAAGAAATTAAAGGAGATAACATTTGGCTAATCTCTTTAAAAGCAAAAATATTCATTGTTTCCTTACTAGTAAACTAAAATTGACTAATAAAAAAAGGTGGTGTTTGTACAAAAGATCTCACATTTCCAAGGACACATGAATTACCAAATAATTCTTCTTTGGAAAACTGTAACAGCTTAACAAAAGCACAAGCAAAAGAATGTAAAGAAATACTGGCTTCTTGCCTTTTAGAAAGATTTTTCAGTTGTATGGAAATAAAGCCTATCAAATCTTAAAGATTATCTTTCTGTGGAAAAAAATCCTATACTCAGAGATGTTTGGGACTCCATGAACATACTTGTGTTTATAATATCTGGAGTAGTAGCTTCTTCCTATAAATTTATTTATTAAATTTATTATTAAAATGGAGTGTTAAAACATTGATTCTGGAATGACATCTAGAAACAACCTAGTGTGAATGCAGTGGTTTGCTGGTGAGGCCACTTTAGCTTTATTTTATAAATAAGAAAACTGAGCATCTGAGTGTGTAAATGAATTTCTGGAGCTCAGACAACTAGTTAGGTAAGTATTAATTATACACTATTGTTACTAAGAAAAAATGACATGGAATTCTATCCTAAAGATGTTATTTTTCCTGGTCACCTATAAGGACTACAGAAGAAATTTGGACCTGTTACTGATGCAATTATGATGAGGAAAGTATAAGTTCTGGGCCCCGAGGCTTGAAGTTAGTACTAACTAGGTGGAGGTACTTGTGGATAGCAGATCCAACAGAGCTCAACAGAATTATACTATTTGAAATAAAAAAAAATTAAAGGCAACAATAAAAGGTGGGATTTCAGGGTCATAAGTAGTTTCCAAGTAACAATAACATTCCTCAAGTGCTGCTTATAAAGCAATGTGCTTCATCTCAGGAAATAAGGGACATGGAAAATGTCTGGTTATTTCTTTAAGATCACAAAAAGCTGAAAAAGTAGGCAAAAATACCATTTTTAGTAGTAGGTGTCATATTGTTTTAGGTAATAGGGATAGGTACAGAGTTGGGAAAGACTTTGGATGCTTACATACAAATTCATACTGACCTGGTTAGACTTGACAGGAAAAGTTAAGACACAGATTTTAAAAACTAGAGCTTACTTGGTGGAAGAGGCTCATCGATTGTTGGGTAGTGGTGATGCTCAGGCCTCAGGGAAGGAAGCTGGCTTACTGGCTGGGAATTATGGAGGATAGGACATTCACCTATGGACAAGATAGTCAAGAAATTCAGATTCATTCATTGCTATGGTAATGTCACAAAAAAGCATGTGTAAAACAAACTACAAGAACAAAACACTTAGTTCGGCAATCTACTTTTTTTTTGTGATGGTTTGCTACATTCACAGTCATTCATGATGGAGAAAATTATTGAAAAGAAGAATAAGAAGAAGAGGAAGAAGGAGGAGGAAAAGATCCAAATACTTCATGAGAAATGATAGATGCCACACAGACTCATATGTAAGGTTAGAGTATGATTTTATGACCACTTGAGTTTTCTTGATGGGAAAGTGTCATCAGAATGAAATATAAGAGACAAAAATCAGAGGCTGATTTCAGCCCAGAAAAGGAAAGGAGCTTGTTGAGGGATGGACAGAATTTATAGAGTTCCACAAAAGCTTGGTGGACTTGTGCAAAATTGTACCTCATCATGAGATTAGGTTTCATGAGAAGACTGAACAGAACCCAGCTTTCTGATTTTGAGGGGAATGAAGCTTTTAGATGTTGATTTTCTTAGCTGGTTCGAGGAGCTTTTGAACAGAGAAGGTAAATTCTTCTTATAGGGAAGGTGCAGCAGGAAATCACAGGTGCTTTGGGAACTCATGACCATCCTAGACTATTTGGAGAAGGAATCTGACAAGTCATGGTGCTCTGGAAAGAGGAAGGACAAGAGACAAAGGAAGTATATAGAAAGTAGGAGGACTGAAATAGGTAAAACTTGAAACACAGAAGCAGGATGGAAGAAAGGACAGACATGGAGAAAGTCTAGAAATAAACATTGTATCCACAGAATGCATGCCCTAGAGTATTAGTAGTTTATGATGGTGTTGGTTCAGACTTATGATGGATACAACAATGTTGTAGAATGGTGTTTCTGTTTCATGATGGCCTGTGGAACCACATGACTGCTCTTAACATTAAAGACTTAGAAGGACCCAGGACTCAAGACAGCTTCAGCCTGGTATCCTCCTGCCTCACATCCCAACAGCCAGGGGATAAATGTCAACCCTCTGTCCTCCAAGGTCAACACAAATAACAAGTGTTTCACTACCTGTTGGATCAGAAGGGAGAGAAACTGGGATGGTGATGGTTGAGATCTTTGTGAGATCTCGAAATGCTAATCATTTCCTAGAATGTCCACATGGAGAAAAGTGAGTATCTTTTCTTCCTCTGCCTCCCCTAACCCTATCAAAAATATACTAAATTAATGAATGAAGTTAGGAGGGTTTAGTTTAGTAGCTTGATTCCTAGAGGTAACTGGCAAACAAAAATACAGTTATATTCAGGAACAAAAGACCCTTTAAAAGTTTTTAAAAACATGACACTGCAAATTGTTTAGTATTAAACAAGTCCTCTGTTGCTCAGAGAGGCAAATGGAAGACAAAGAAGATGGCTCTCCTCCCACAACAGCTCAGCTGCACTGATGAGTGTCGTGTCAACACGGCTTCTGTGTTGGAGTGGGACTACATTCATGCTGGGTTTTCTGTGAGCTCAGTGTCAGAACTTAAACAAAAAACAATGGTACAGTTGTTATGTCATCAGCTGCTGCACTTTTAATATAGTTTCTTAAAAAAACCAAAAAACCACAAACATCTCATTGTAATGAATTCAACCAAACAGGTTAATTACTCCTCCAAGCTAGTGGAAATACAGTTTTGCTGCTTGCCTGGGGTTAATGGAGCTGGCCCACCTGCCTGGGAGCCCCAAGCAGATGCAGTGATGTGACTGACAAGTCAGCTGATCGGATGGATGGAGGGCAGTGCAGAAGCAAGCCATTAACGTCCAGTGCCAGGAGCCAGCTCTGCACAACCACGCTTGCCTCAAACGTAAAGCAAGAGTTCCAACCTTTTGGAGCAAGCTGGAAGGAAGTCTGTTTCTCAGCTAAACATCAGACAGGTCCTTTTCAATTCTTTTTTGTTTATAAATAATACAATGGACTTGCAGGTAAACACAGACAACACTGAATATTACTTCAAGCAGTTTTCTGTACCTAATGATGTGAAAATTTCCCTTCAATAACATGGTGCAGGGAGTATAAAGTGAAAGGATGATTTTGGACACTGTCAGCCCTGTTGCTTGCTTGGAGAAACCTTCAGTCTGTTAGAGGAGAGCACTTTCTAGTATTTATGATATCTCATTTAGTTTTTTCAATAACCCCGTGGGGCGCATTCTCCAATCTTGTCTATTTGTCATGGGAGGAAAGCGTGGTTAGATCACTTGCTTAGGACGTGGGTGGTGGCACTGGATAGACATAGAGCAGGCCTCTAAGGCTCACGCTGGTAATCACATCTTATGCCTTTCAGTCACTTGTGCAAGCTTTTAAAAAAATGATTTAATTTCATCTCTTTTGGCACTGGGGATTAAATCTAGAGGCTTCACACTGAGCTGTGCCACAGGTGAGCACGTACACAGTGCTATTTATTTATTTTTGTGGACAGAGAGTCTGGCAAAGTTGCCAAATGAGACTCAGAATTAGCATTCTGCCTCCACCTCTCACGGGCTTAGATTACAGGCATTCCCCACCACACCTGGCTTAAAAATTATTTTACATGGAGTTCAAAAGACTATCTTTATAGAGAGAAAGCAAGCAGAAAAGTAGACAAAGAATACTAGCCTGCATGGCTGTCAGTTCATACTTAATAACAACTAACGAGGCTCTAAAATCGTCTTCTTTCCTAAATTGCTGCTAACTAAACTATATGTGGGCATGTGCACCTGGAATCTACCTGACTTACCTGCCTCAGTTACTTCAGTGAACAAATTGGCAGCCTCGCTCACTTTAGTTCCTATTCAAAAATTTTGTAGGCTCTGGCATTTGTTTAGGTATTGAGGGTTGAAAGAAAAATATGTAATTCTGGCCCTTGATGAGCTTACAGTCTAGAGAGAATCCCACCACTTTTTGTTTATAGGTGAATTTAAGTAGTCAAACAGCAAAATAGCATCCATGTCTTGCTCTTTTCAAACAACCAAACCGTATTGTTGTGCAACTTGGCTATTTGCCCTATGCTACTGTCACTTGACTGGAAGATGGTTGCCAATCTTGGATAAAGATAAAGGGGTTAATTTAATGTAGGATCCTATGGGTGTAAGAAGGAACATCCTTGGTTAAAACATTCAATACATTTTAGAATTAAAGGTGGCCGCTTTGGGATTGTAATTGTATTAGAAACACTCTGGTTTGCACATTCATGTTACACTCTGATTGACACATTCATGTTATTCTTCCCTTTCATCCAGCACAAAAGCCAACAAGGACAACACCAACAAAACCAACAATTAGGACAAGAATTGAGCAGACAGAAATACTGTAATGACAAACATGGGTAGGCTTTTCCCTTCCATATACATGGACTAGTTGAATTCCGCAACAAAGGTAAAATCCATGTTCTTTAACTAACATTAACATTTACTGCTTAAACTTCAACGTGTTTTGGGAAGACAGCAGATATTTTACCAATCATCCATCTAATGTCAAAGATAAAGTGATTACTTCTCAATGGTACTATTTGACGCTAGCGTTGGCACTTGGGTTGCTGCCAAGACTGGAAAGGTACTTACACAGTCCAGTCCTGGTGACTGGTTAAAGCAGAAAAACATACACACAAGTGCACACTCACATCCAACCAGTTGTACTTCTTGGAGTGTGCTTGAGACATGGTGGGGTGCCAACAATCCAGTCATCTCCTCTCATATACACCTGGACACATGCACGCATTGGGCACAACCCAGGCACACGTTGCCCCTGGAACCCCATTGGGAACCGGTCCCTCCTGTCTTGTTTGAAAACCTGCTGCTGAAACCTGCGAGCCCCCGGTGGTCCTATTCTGACTCTGACCAGGTTTGAGGCCTAACCTTCTCTCCGATGACTTGGACCTGCCATGGGGGATTCCAGACCTTCTGCATTTCTTGCCACTGTCCCTCCGGGTCCAGCCAGCTCGTCCTGCCATGGCCCCATGCCATTGGTGGCCTCGGGGTCCAGCTCAGGGCTCTGCACGGAGTCTGGCACCGATTCGAAGGCGCTGTTCTCCTCCTCGTCGTCGTCCTGCGAGGAGAAGACCGTGCTCTCGGAGGCCTTGGCGCTGTCCACAGAGGAGAAGCGCGTGTGGCTGGCGAAGCGGCTGCCACCATTGTAGCAGGAGGGGCTGTGGCAGGAGGCGCTATAGCAGGAGGAGCTGTAGCACGACGCGCTGTAGCACGAGGAGCTGTGGCACGAGGGGCTGCAGCACGATGCGTCGCAGCCCTCACAGCTGTGCTCGCCACCCTGCCGCGGACTGGAGTCGCTCTCGCTGCCCGTGCTAGGGAGCGCATCACCCTCGGAGCCAGGGAGGTGGCCCCCGGGGAGACCTGGGGTCGCCGAGCCTGAAGGGCCACCCTGGAGCTCAGCTACATCCTCGTCCATTGCTGGTGGCTCAGCTGCTAGTGTATCTGCCTCGCTGAGCACGTCCTTGTCCGAGGCATCGCGCAGCGTGGGTTCCTCTTCCATGCCGCCCTCCTCGCGCGCACAAGGCAGGCTGTGCAGCAGCGCGTGGATACGGATGTAGTGGGTGCGTGGCGTCTCGGGGTCAGCGCAGGCTGCTGCAATCACGGTCTCCAGCTCAGACACGGGTAGGGAGCAGGGCCGGCTCCTCCTCTTGGTTGAGCCCCGCAGTTGCAGCGCTAGGTCGTGCAGCTCAGGGTTGCAAGGCTCACCCTCTTCCACCTCCACCTCCTCCTCTGCCTGCTCCTGCTTCTCTACCTCCTCTTCCTCCTCCTCCCCTCTTGCTCCAATCCCGGTCGCTGCTTCCTCCTGCCCTGGCTCCTCCTTGCTGGAGAAAGCATCTCTGTCCTCCAACAGCAGCGAAGGTTGTGCCTCATCATCCAGGCCAAGCCCTTCAGCCAGTTCCTCTGCACTCAGGGAAGGCTGGGTATCCTGCGGCTCCCCAGCCCCCTCCGAGTCCTCAAAGGCCTTGCCGTGGTTATCTGCTTCCACGGTGCAGGCCACATCCTCCACCAGCCCTGCAGGCTCTAGGATCTGACTTTCTGCACCATCCATGGTGTTGTCCTCGCCCAAGGGCACTGCCTTCAAACTCTCGCAGGGACTGAGCGCATCATCTGGAGGGTCCCCACGACTGCTTCCCACCAGGCTGTTCATGAGGCTGCCCTGAGTTTCTGCGCATTCAGGCTCAGTGCTTAGTGAAATCTCTTCATCATCTGCTGGCGAGAAGAAAACTGTGTCATTCCTTCTCAGAGAGAGCATGGGGTGCTAGTCCATTGTGCAGCAATGGAAGTTGTTACTAAGGGGTTTCTACAGTAGGGTGTTAAATATAGGGATTGATGAGGGTTTCTCGCTGACCAGAGCTCTGTGGAAAAATTCTGTGAGAGTGAGTTCTTGTCACGTTAATGACATATTTTTATTTTTATGTTTTTGCTGTTGTTGCTAAAGGCCCCAAATAGAAGATGCTTGACTGCTTACTAGGCGGGATGGCCTCCAGAGATGGGGTGCTTGGTGGTGCCTTATGACCGCTGGCACAGTTAACTATTACTGGCTCCATAGAATGTTTCCTATGGATGGATTTCAAAGGGCACCCAAACATTAGCCAGGATTTTAGGCAACTAGAGAGGATAAAAGGGTAGATGACAGAAGGGAGCAATCACAGTCATCATGAGCTTATTGCAATAGAAAAATAAATAAGGTCTTCATATGAAGCAGCCACTCGCAGAGCAGCGCGTGCTGCTTAACTCTCCATGCCCCCGCTGCTCCACTGTGGGATTCCCCGCCTGATGTGAATGTCTATATTTCAAGTGCGCTAGTGCAATTCACTAGTTGAAGGAAGGCAACCTCTCAGGTGAACTGTAAAACTGTACTTGTGGCCACACTCATGAAGGGTCGGTTTTATTCTCAGAAGGTAGCAAAAGGGTGATTTTCACAGGATAAAGCACTCACGGTGTTGGGTACACTCTGAGTTCAAGGAGTGTTACAGTAAACTACTCACTCCCAATTCCCCAAATCTTTAACGGTAACATATAGATGTGGCCCAAGAGAACGTAGCAATTTCAGCATGCTCTACACATACTGTGGGGGCCACATTATCTGCACATACCATAGGGGGAGACCAAAAGTGGAAATCACTTTTTATTTCAAAATATGTTTTGGCAGGAAAAAACTAAACATGAAGATAATTCTAAAATTTTCTAATTTACATTTTTTAGTTTTCTCAGTGATAGTGTAAGAATTCATTGTATAGTGATACTTCTTTAATAATATGATATGTTTTAGCTACTGGCCAGTCTACATCCAGATATAAGCTAGAAAGATTTTCCCCATTCATTCACTCACTTGTGTGCAAAAGTGAAATTATCTATTGAGTATCTCTTATGTGGCTATTGGCAATAAATATAAAATAAAACGTGGCCCTTTGCCTACAATGACCACATTGTCAACCTCTATTCCATTGTATAACCCTCTACCTTTGGGTCACCAAAGTGAAGAAGAGCCTCTCAATCAAGGGGACAGCAATCTGACCTCCAAAATATATCAGTGGCTTCTGGTCTCAAGATAGAGAAGGACAAAACCTAGGACATGTCTAGAGAGAACCATTGTTAATGTGTTTTAGAGAAAGGAACACACCAGGACAATAGTCTAGGACAAGACATGAAGTTCATGTTGAATATACCTGGGTGGATGGAAGAAGTGATCTCAAATCGGAATTGCAGCTGTCCACTCACATGATCTGTTGGAAGCCTTCGGCCAAGTGTGTAGCTGACCACCCTATCCCTAGAAGGAAATAGGCACTATCACAGACCTGGTCAATACTTCTTCTATAGACTATACAGTGCGCTCTCTATGCTAGCAGCTAAGATGGGCAATCCAAGGGAAGCCTTGATAATGGGAAGCCTTGATCTGTCCTGATACATAGGATAGGATCATAAGGTAAAAATGGGAACATAGATATGGTCAACTGTAAGGGAATTCTCAATGAATATTAAGACTCAGAAAACTACAACTTCTAGTTTGGACCACAAAGTGTTTTTGTGTACCCTTGAGCTTCTAACACATTTAAATGCTTGGAAATAACCTCATGAGACATGAAAATTTTATGAAATTCAAATTGGAGTGTCCATAAATGAGGTTTTGTTGGGTGAAGTCAGGCTGCTCTTCCTAGATTGTCTATGACTACTTTTGTGCTTAGTAGAAGGTTCAGCAATTTGGTCAGAGGCCATATGGCCTGAAAGCCACAGATTAACTTCCTGGCCCTTTACAAAAATGTTTGTTGATCTGTGCTCTGGAGAATAAAAAGAAAGGAAATGAAAGACAAGGAAATGGCTTGTGCTTGCTTTTCCTGTGCAGAGCACCATCTCCCAAATATCCTCTTGACTAGGGGCACTGTCAGAACATGTGTGTCATGGCATGTGTATGTAATGTATGTGCACGAAGAGTTGCCATCAAGGTGCCCTAGAGCCCCTGTGTTTGATGTGGAATGCTGCCTGCTGCAGCAAGGAGCAGGGTAAGGTGTGTGGGCTAAGTTCCCTGGGTTTTAACTTCCAATCACACCAACTGCAGGGTTTCCAGTATCAGAGACCCTTTGTCTCCACCCTGGACTCTGGCTCCCTCCCACCTACCTTCTCAAAGCAATTTCTTAATTACTAGAAGAAAGCCATCCCCAGAAAATCAAACGCTATCCAGGGCAAAGGGCTGCTGTTATATTTTCATTGAAAATAGAGCTACAGCAAGTACTTTTAGTTTTAGCAGATGCAACTGCCCCTACATTGGCTGAAATGGACTGACTACCTTGGAATATTCAAGGATTTGTAAATCCAGTGTGCCAATGATAGCAAAGACATATTTATCATGCTTTGTATTTGTCTTTTAAGATTTTCTCTCAACTCAATCTATGAATTTCTATAAAAAGTGGTGCAGTTGACACTAAGTGTGTAGTATGTCATTCAGGAACTTTTCCCATCCAACTGGGGCCATAAAGTAGAACTATTAAGTAATGGTTCACTTCCAAAGTAGAGATGGCTACAGTTAAGAGTCAGCTGAAGGATAGGCATTACAGGCAGAGGGATAGAGGGAAGGCTGGAAACTGTGTGTGTGTGTGTGTGTGTGTGTGTGTGTGTGTGTGTGCGCACATGCACATGTGTGCGTATGACAGATACGATTATCTGAAGGCAGGGAGACAGCAATGGATTGAGGGGACTTATGTGCAGTGTGTTTGTGAGGACAGAGAGAAGCTGCGGTGGGATGGGGAGGGATTGTATGTGTTCTAGATGAGATCTGGGGATTGACCATGGCCTAGGCCAAAAGACTACTGCTCCTAAGCCACTGCTCTTGTGTGTCCTGCTCCCACCCATCCTGGATGGTACCAGAATGGGGAGCATTTCAGAAGTGGCTGCAGGTGCTGGGGATGCAGGGGCCTTGAGGAGCCCCTTGCCCTGGCCACCAGGGGCTGGTGTCCTCTCAGCAGAAGAGATGGGGGAGAGCGCTCCTGTGCTTGCTGCTGCTTCCTCTTAGAGAGGGCTTAAGCTCACGTATAATCGTCTGGGATTTTCCTTTTCTATAGTTGGCAGGAACACTAGAAATATTGACCTAACTTTGTGGAGGCTAGAGAACTGCTTTCACCAGGTGGGGAAAGTGTCTTCCAAAAGAGTTAGTTTGGGAAGATAGGACAATGATAAGAAGAAATGAGCCAGCAGCTTGGGCTTATGAAAAACACTCAGGGATGAGGTACAGGTGGTTTATCTCTGGGTTGCAGTGTGCACTATAGAGCAGCTCTCCAGGTGCTAACTAGCTATGCTGGGAAGCAGCGTGCCCAGCACTGGGGTGTGAAGAACCAACACAGCTGGGCGCGGTTGTCCATGTCTGTGATCCCAGCACTCTAAGAGGCTGAGGCAGGAGACTCTTGAACATGAGCCTAATCTGGACAATTTAATGATTTAGCAGATCCTATCTCAAAAAAATACAAAGAAATAAGTAAAAGAATAAAAATATACTGCTGGAGATGTAGCTCAGTGTGAAATCCCCAACTTAATTCTCTCTCTCTCTCTGTCTCCTCCCACGCAGCCTCTCTCCCCCGCCCCTGTAGGCCTGCCTCCTGGCAGAGTAGTTCTATCAGAGTAAAAATGAGGCTAATACTAAAACTACAAGGCATAACTGAAAAAATAGAGCCAATCATTGAACACTTTTGTAAGATTTATTACACTAAAACACACATTGCCATTAATTCCCTTCAAAATACACCTGTCCCTCAAACACACTTGTCCCATTGCCCCTTTCTGAGGCAGTTCTGGAAGCCCTCTTTCATGAATGTCTTTGGTTGCACTGCCATGACTCCCTGAATGCCCTTACTTACTTAAAAAAATGTTTTCTTTTCATGTCAAAGTCATTTTGACTTTGGGGAAGATCCAGAAATTGTGCTGCGCCAGATCCCATGAATAACGTGGATGAGAACATGGCATAATGTTTTTAAGAGCCTGGGTTTCTTTTGATGGTACTTGCCAACAGCATTCACTGCATTTTTGATCACACTTCATTAAAAAACTGGCAAGAACAGTGGGATCCACATATGAAGCAAGGGGAAGGATTTTAAGGCAAGTGAGTGGTGGTGTGTCTTGTACTGTAATACAGTTTTAAAAATGTATACATTTTCTATGTATTTTCATCACAGCTCATATACACCTAGTCCTAGGAGTCCTGCAAAGAGGGTCTTAGAGCTCTTCCTGTTGGACAGAGATAGATGTGCACAAGCTTCAGCTGCATCTCAGGCCCTCACCGCTGTGGCATAAGAAGTTTCTCATTCTTTCTCAACTCATTTTCTGTATTTAGGAGAGCAGTGATAACACCTAAGTTACAGCAATGTGTTCAGGACTAGATGGGGTAACAGAGATCAGGAGCACCATTCTTTTTTTTTTTTTAGACAGTCTCTCACCATGCAGCTGGCCTTGCACTCACAATGGTCCTCCTGCCTCAGACTCCTGCGTGCTGGGTTGACAGGCACACATCACCATGTTGAGCACTGTTCCTTTCTTGTGTTCCTCATATGTATAAAGGCTCTGCGAGGCTCTGGAAGTGCACTCTCTGGTTGCTTTACGCCTACCAGGATGACTGGGAAGCGTAAGCAGTGTGTTTGCTCAACGTACATTGGCCCCCTTTACTTTCAGCATTATTGACATGCATGTGTGCACACACATGCTCTGAGGTTTCACTTAAGTAGTTTCACAATGATCATTAGTCATGCCCAGGTCATGGCAAAAAACTAAGACTTGCGCATGATTTTTCTTAGTCCTTTCATTGTAAGGGTTGTACCATGTTGAAGCATATATTTATAGTCAAAAAGTTATGTCTAGCATTTGCAAATATAATTGTTGTTACCTTATTGGTCATAACTCATATTAATAAGAACCATGACTGAGCATGAATGTAAATGATCCAAAACATAGAAATGCGTTCTCATAAGTAATGGAATTCTGCTAGTGACATAATTAATAGCATTCCACAAAAATTCATGTTTTCCAAATGTCATTCATTCTATCTAGCATTTTATGCAAAGACTAGCACCTTCTGAGCTATTCTACCCAAAGAATCCAGCTTTTCATCTTGTCATGTAAAGGCCAAATCCTAGATATAAGATAGGCATAATGAATAAAATAATATGCTTTATGGTAAAACAAACCTATACAGAAAAATGTGTCACTGACAAGTTCTCTTAATGCTGCCTTAGAATTTTCTGCTGTCTTGTATGTATATATATGAACAGGGAAAGATTTATTCATTTGAATGTTGTAGTTCAGTCAATATTACTAATGGGAAAAGCCAAGGAAGTGCAACACTTCAGTTTTACTCTCTGTGAGAAGCTATATAATTCCAGCTTCCAGATCCCCTGTAGCCTGGCCTGCTGGCCAAAGCTCTGTGATGTTGAGGTTCCAGTCACAGCTTTACCCTATGGCGTGTCTCTCCAGGAGTCTCTGGACAGGCATTGACAACTTTCCCAGGAAGCGCTTGATGATAGGGCGGCTCTTGGCAAACTTGTCCTTCACCTCAATTTCTAGCACGTCAGTGGGCAAGGACACAAAACTGAATTGCTGCAATGAAAGAATAGGTCACATCAATTAACTTAGAGCTTCAAGGGATGCCCATTCCCAATCCATCTGCCTGGAGGAAATCATTGTAAAAAAAAAAAAAAAGAAAACCCAGCTGCCATGTCTAGGTCTAGAAATGCAGCAGACACTTTATTTAGTTCGTGGGAGATAGCAGTGAGGGGCTCCAGGTGCTCAAAAATAGGATTATTTTCTGAAATATAAACAATAAAATCAGCAAAATGCAAGAGATAGAATACCACCCAAGCCTCACTATACTTGATTTGACTAATGGTGTTATCGTCCTTGAAAACAAGCATAAACCCATCTGGAATTAAGGAAATGTCACGTATCAGCCACATCATATTTCATGATTGCAGTGATAGATTTTTTCAAAAGTTTTATAGTGCAATACATTGGTTCTTGAGAATTGAAAAGATAAGAATTTCCCTCTGTGTGGGATGGAATGTAAATTGAGTTGACCTTTGGCAGGAGAATAGTCCAGTGATGGTGAAGAGCTTCCAAAAGGTAACAAGCAGCCCCTGCAGCATGCAAGCCACAGGTGTACCACCACCGAAGTAGTATTTATTGGCATTTAAACTGCAATTTCCTGTCAACTCAGAATTCAAATTATAGGGATGTTTCTTCTAGATTTTCATACAAGGGTGCAAAAGGTATATTTTATACGGATGTTCACTGGAGCATTACTAACAATAGGAAAAGACTGGGGGAAAAAAACCAAACTGTCTATTATTAGGAAACTGACAAAAGAGATGGGTAAATTCAATATGTGCTGTCATGAAAAGACACCTAGCAAAATAAATGAAAAAGCAAAGCACAGAAGAATATGAAAAGCGGTATTCTGTTTGTGCTCAAAACTGCAGAAAATGCTGGAGGAGTTTACTGCAAACTGTGAACTGTAGGGAGTGGGCTGGGAGCAGAGGAAAGGAAGAAAGAGTTTCACATTTTATTGCACTTGATTCTAAAGTATTCATTTGTTAAATAGCACATGGCATGACTTTTTAAATGAAAGCAACAACAATTTAAAAAAAATAGATCGCAGTCATCTGGAGTCGGTCTGGCCATCATCAACAAAGGGTAGAAAAGAACTAAGATATATCATGCACACATAAAAATTCCTTACAATGAATGCTATCATACATCTGTAAAATGTATCAAGACAAAATAAAAAATTGACACAGATTTACATATTTTGGAATATTATGTGATATTTTAGTAAAGGTATACATCATGTAATATTAAAAACAGGATACTATATCTATCCTTTCAAATATTTATCATTAGTTGTGAAAATATTCAATATGTTTTCTTCTAGCCTCTTTAGGATATACATTACATCATCTAGAATCACTCAAGTGTGCAACAGAAGATGAGAAATCTTGTCTCCCACTGTCATTTAATATTGATTAATCAACCTTGCCCCTAATCTCCCCAGTCTCCAGTAACCCCTTCCTAGCTTTATCCTAGATCAACATTTTTAGATTTAGTATATGAGTGAGATAGTGCAGTACTTGTCCTGTGTCTGGCTACGGCACCACTTATAGTTTCTACTCTAAATTAATTTTTGATGACCCTTATACAATCTTTAAGAATAGATCACTCCTTGTACTGACAAAACCAAATTATTGGCACACCAACTTCGAGTCTCATACTCAGGAATAGATACTATTTTAAGAAAGTCTGCTGAAGCAAGAGTCAGGTTGGCACAACTGTCTTAGGCCCTATATTATGATCTTGTTATACCATTCTGAAGTATACAATAGATCTCTTAAGCTAAATGACCAGGAATAGATTTGGCACATTTTGATATAGGCACAGATAGAATAGTTCATAATTTCCTAAATTATAATAATTTATATTATGATAATTTGAGTATAAATGCAATTACAGCATAATTAGCATATATTAAATGTTAATCAGATAAAAGCTGCTTGTTTTACAATATCAAGTGACAAGAGCAGGACAAATAATTACATACAATTCACAAACACAATAATGTGAACTTAGACGGGGAAAAATTACAACACATTTTAATAGCAATTATTTTACCAAATAAAGGCATGTGTTCCTGCATTTCTTTTTCTGTAGTATATACTTTCGGTAATACTTACTATTTTCATAATGAGAAACTTAATTGCTGTTATGTAAACAAGACTATTTCTGCCTATGGTATCCTAATGGGGCCCTGAAATGAGCTTATTAAAATATGCTCTGGAAGTCATTGGTAGCTCCTGGGTTCTTTCTTTTCTCCATAAGACTTCCTCTTAATCTCCATTTTCCTCCCTTACCCATGTCTTTATTCCAGCTATCAGTCTCTCCTCTCCAGGCCCCTACCTTAATGCTGAGGTCCTTGAAGTCTGTGTCGACCCCAGCATGAAGACATCAGGCTGCCTTCCATGTAACTCTGCCTGCTCACTGACAGGCTACCTGCGCCCATGAATCTAAGACCAAGGTGGCCGGTTTTGCGGGGCTCCAACTGTTGACATGGCATCAGTGTAAGCCCCTGAAGAAGCTTTGGAGTGTGACAAACTTAGCATTTATTCCTTATTCTGCATATCCAAGTCTTTGACTCTGTTCATCATAACCTCCCTGAACTTCAGTATTTTCACCTATAGAATGGGAAAATAGGACAAGGCTACGTTAGATAAAGCAAATTCCTTCCTCTCATTCCTGCTCTACATATACCCTACCTGTCCCATTGTCTGTATTTCCTCCTTTTGATTCTACAATTTTTGGACTGTCTTCTAATTCACTAATGAACTTAAGATGGCCTTGAGTGACCAATACTTTTAGACAGGTGTCTATAATAATCTGTTGGCCCCACTGCATAGGCAAAAGCTACAGTTTCTCTACTACTAAATTTTCTCTAGCTTTGTATCCAGGGAAATGGCTTACTTTTTGAGTTCAAGAGAAATCTGTGAATTTCATTTGCATAGCATATTTAAAAATAAGGATGTATTTGCCTCAAACCCTCTGCTGTTTGGGGGAATTTGAACTCCTTGCATTCTAATTCACCTATGAAACAAACCAAGGAATAAATGAAAGATCAAATACTGAGCAGCCTTAAGGGTTTGAAGTCCAGCTATTTTTTTAATCCTCCTTCTTCCCTTTTTTCTCATGAGTTTTTCAGAGCAACTATGACACAAGCTTGGGCTAAGTAATGAATAAATGATGTTGGATCTTCTTACAAGCCATGAAATTGTCTTTAAAAAAGGACTATTAGTGCTCAGAGTCAGGGGTTAAGGTCACATAGAACACTTCTCCATTAGAACATTGGATTGTGAGTTATCTCTTCAGCTCTATGACAGGAAACAGTGGACAGACCTTTCACAAGGGACAGCAAGAAGGATATGTGAGGCTTCACCCCGGGGCCTCTAAAAGTGAAGTGCTGGACACAGGATTCCTACTGGGTCAAGTATCCTTCTGCTAAACTTTCTTCTGCTAAAATAAACTTTCTTTTGTTTAATCACAGATTGTTGGGACTTTTGTTTTGGACCACTGCCTCTTAGCCTTGATTCTGCTTAAAATTATCTGGGGTGCTGTGACAACAGTACCATTCCTGAAGCCCATTCTTGGCTCATTAAGTTAGATTACCTGGAGGACAGAGAGGGCACTGGGAATGTTAGTTCCCAGGTGAGCCCAGTGTGTGAGACCAGCAGGGCAGGAGGGGGACAGAGGAGAGCTACCTTTGCCTCAGTACTAATTCATTTTAATAGCAAATAATATATTTGCTAGGAAAATATTCTTAAGGTTAACGTTTTCGGGGGGAGTTGTACCAGGGATCAAACTCAGGACCTTGAACTTGCCAGGCAAACACTTACTCTACAGAGCTATTTCTCCGGCTCTCAGGAAAATACTCTTTAAACAGATCTAAATCTTTCTCTGTGACACAAATATTCCTCTTATCTGTAACAGATTTTATGATCTCATTTAAAAATTTCATTTAAAAAACATTTAATACATCATTTATTTGTAAATTGATAAATATATGCACTATACCTAAGCATTTAGCCTATGAAGATGGGTGACCTTAATCACCCAGGACACATAAAATCAGACTCCCTTCCCAGAGCTGAATGCTGTGTGAGTACCACAGTCATTACATACATATACCGCTCATCATATAAAATCTCATACAACCAATTCTCCTCAGAGAGAAGAGATTCTAATTAGCTCTAGTTGAAGTATAAACTCTGAATTGCTAAAGCTTGACTGTAGGTGGGACCCACCAAAGTACTGATTGCTTCAGCCATTCATTTCTTACTCAGAAATGTATACGCCTGCGAGCTGTAGCCTGTGTGGCCGTGTTTTTGAAGTTCAAGCCAAGAGTGCGCTCTTGCAACTGGCAAGTAAAGTTGCTGTGCAATCTCTCGGTTCAGTTGTAAACTTATAGTCCAGTTGATTTTGTTGTCCTTTCTTACGTATGCACAACTTTCATATGAGGGATAAAAAAATACATAGGATCTTAAAATGGTTGGGTTTTTTATTTGTTGTTCTCGTTGAGGAAAAAACTTTATTGCATAGAAAAGCTTCTGTCGGAGAGGGACAGAAGGGGGGCCTGAGCAGGTTGCCCCAATGGTTGGTTTTATAATTTTACTGGTGATTGAAGTTTAAATATAAGAATTTTTAATTTTAATTTTTTTCGGTATTTAGGGCAGGGTCTACAGAATCTACAGGGTCTCACTACACAGATTGGACTCATAATGAGTCTCTTGTTTTCAGCCTCCCAAGCACAGGGATTACAGGTGCGTGCCACCATGCCCAGTCTCAGTTGCCAGCTCAGCACATCCCCAAGGCGGGGCTGGCAAAGTACACAGGGGCTCTAATCCCAGCTACTACACTCTGCCTAAGCAGTTGATTTAGTCCACTGAGCTATCAGGCTGGCCCTGAATATAAGAATTTAATCTACACAACTTTAGAGATTATTTTAGAGCCCCATAATGATTCTAAAAGGAATGTGATGCTGTACAATTTAGGGAGACATTATGCTATATAAATAATATAGAATTTCTAATAGTCGGCAAAGGGAATTTCAGGATCTTCAGATGAACTTGTGTTGCTTTCCCCTCTTGGTAGCTCAGATAGTGGACATGCCTCGTCATCTGCCCCTGAGAGTTCTTATTCTACACTAAAGCAATCATCTCTTGAACAGAGAGACTAAATTTCAAATTCCACACAGACTTGAAACTAAGTTCTGATCCAACCATTCACATGAACATTAACCTACACTGCAATCAAAGTCCAGATTTGAGGCAGTCATTCTTGCTTAGTGCAACTACCTCTTGCATAACATATTTCCCTTGAAAATTAGAGACAGGCTTTCATCACAGGAAAGGAAAATACTACCAGACTTATGGTGTTCCTCATTCACCAGATATGTTACCTGACTTTTTTTTTTTTTTTGCCATACTAATTGTTCTCCTTCTACATGAAGTAGATGGTCTAGAAATGTTTGAAGATGCATGTTTCTCCTCATGCCCATCTTTCAGGGGATGCTTTTGCTTACTCCTACCTTCAAGGTGACAGTTGATCTCACACATATCCATGCTTGAATATGATGGTTATTACTGATTGGTTACTACTTCTGTAGATCATTTTATTTTCCTGGGTTTCAATGATAGAGAAGGATGGTATTCTAACAAATCTCCTAGAAGATCATTTGAACACGTGCAATATGTTGTTGCTTCTCTTTTATAAATCATGTAGTTGTGATATTCTGGCCAAAATAAAACATACTCATAGTCCTAGAGTGTCTTTTGGTGCACACACAGAAAACAATGCCTTTATCTTGGATTCCTCTGTCTGCACCAGTCCACTGCACATTTCCTGTTCCCCTCATATGAGATTTTTCACACTTGGAATTGTCCCTTGAAGGTCCCCAGTTCATTTTACTTTGTGCACAAAACCCCAAGACCATTCCACTGGAAATGCACCAAATCTGTAGAAGGAGGCTCCTGGCGGTAGAAGGTCAGGACTCTGGTCAAAGGAGGACAGATTTTCTCCTCAGGATTAGCTTCTTCTGCCATCTTTCTTCTACTCTCACAGAGCCACACAGACCAAAAGCTGTTGAGCTTGCTGTGGCTGGCAGGGCACCCCCACCACTTGGATGCTGTGCTGAAACTTGTATATCATTGGGTACTTGTCATGCACAGGTCAACTGTTTATTAAAGGTAGTGGACCACACTCTCCCAGTAATATATTCCTGCACAAAACAATGCCCCTAGATGATACTCAATGTCTCTCAGGGAACAAAATCACCTTTGTTTTTCTTCTTAAGACAGGCTCTTGCTGTATAGTTGGCTAATAGTGCTGCAATTACAAGTGTGTGCCACCAGGCCAGGCTTCACCCTTGTTGACAACCACTGGTTTTCACAGACTATTTTCACTTTTCCAGGGAGGGGAATATAAGGAGTGTCATTCCAGTATTTGAAGATATTTATTTTGCATTGGTGATCAATAAACCATTTATAGAACTAAGATGCTTTATGAATTTCATTCATCTTGCTTCAGGAAAAATCTGACATGGAACTTCTATAAATTATACTTAGTGAATGTAAACAGTGAAGGAACTATTTAGAGATCAGAGGGGTGGTAACAGTAGAGAGAAGGAGCTTGAAGGATAAGTAGGAGAACTTTCCAGAGGATGGGATGCCTTAACTCTTAACAGATGTGCAGGCACTGGTGGTGGTGAGGGAGCAGTGGAAGGAACATGCCAGGCAGAGAGTTGGCAAAGGACAGAGGTTTACAACGCCTGGGTCCCTTTGAGAACTGGGGGTGAAGGTCATAATGTAAGAGGAAACAGAAAATATAGGTGGGACCCAGATCATAAACAGTCTCCTCACCAGAACTTGAACTTATATCAAAGGTACTTGGGAAGCAAGGCACAGTGGTACCTGGCTGTAATCCTGCATTGTGGGAGGCTGGAGCAACTGAACTGCAAATTTGAGCGAAACTTGGGAAATGGAAAAACCTCTCTCAAAATACAGATGAAGAAAGGAGCTGTGGATGTAGCTTAGTGCCAAGGCCCTGAGTTTGATCCTAAGCACAAAACAAAACTCAAACTTCCAACCAAAAGAATATCTGTGAGCAACTGGAAAATGTGAATCATGCAAGTGACACCCACATAGTTGCAATTTTGAGAAGGCTCTGTGGTAGTCAGAGAAGGCACTGTGGTAGTACTGAGACAGAGCCGCCAGACAGGGAAGGCCTGGTCGAGATAGAGCAGGTGAAACAAGTGAGAAACAAGGAACATGCCTTACAGGCAAGAAGAAAATGGCAGCTCATTTATGGATTGATTACAGGTGAGAGCTGGGGAAGGAGAAAAGAGTATGCATGCATGCACAAGACTGAACTCCTAAGGCTGCAGTCAGGGAGAGCTGCTAGCTAGAAATGAAAAAAGGCTGAATGAATACATGAAGAAATCAAGGAACAGAGTAATGGACACAGGAGTAGATATGAGAGGGTGGAAGATTGGGGGAGAGAGGCAGAGAGATTGGAATATTCTGATCTAGGGTATTGATTGGCTATTTGGGGTTAAATGGAAATGGTCAACAAGACAGGTGAGGTCAATGGCATGGTTATTTTCTCATGTGGATCTTGATCATCTGGGAGAACTGTAGGCCCTGAATATTGTTAAAGTAAAATAAAAATGGAGGAGGCCACAATATAGGTGGACTTTAGGGCCACATGCCTGTCACCGTGTAACCAAAGCTTTATAGTGGCTCAATTTCTTAAAAGCACTGTCTCCAATCACAAACTCAAAGTGTGAGCGGTACAGTCTTGTCTGCATGATTTAGCGAAATTAGCCCAACCACACATAAACAAATCAGCTTAAACAGATCTATTTGCCCTAATGGAATGATACTATACAACAGCAGCCAAAACCTGTATAGTCTCTCCTTTATTTTTCCTAAATGGGCCTGTAACTTATAGATAGGAGTTTCTTACAACTTCATTTGGACCTTGTGATCTGTACTTTGTATATGACAATAAGCTTAAATTTTTCCTAACTTCATCTGCACAGAGAAGGTGGTAGCGTCGATAGAAAAGTCTGTGCTAGTTGTGGCAGAGTGAATAATGGGGTTCAATGTTATCTCGATGCAGCTATAACAATAAGGACATCAATGCAAAGCAGTGCTGTTATGGACTAGAGGGGGGAAAATGCCAACCTGGTAGTTTCTTGTGCCCTTAGTTGATTTACAAATCATTCATTTTGGAGGTCACACAACCAGCAGTACACTGTTAGTCTCCCGCTAGCTCTGCAGTAGGTGACACCTCTGCTGTGTGGTTCTGACGGTAGTGGATGGCTAGATTACTTTTCAGGGATGTGAAGGTCATTTTTGCTGAAAGCAACGACTTCACCTGGGCTTGTAATTGTCCACTTGCGTGACTGGAAAGAGAAAAGGGGTGACATCTCTGTCGTGATGTTGTGTCTGCCTCTTCTGCTTTAATATTTGGGCTAAAGACACCTACCAGTCACCAAGACCAGAAACAGGAAAGGAACAACAAACAGCAGCATCTGAGTTTCTCAAGATCTCTGTTTATTCTCAGAAAAGAGATGACTGTTTCTCCCTTTTAAACACCTCTCTTTCTCCCTCATTATTCCTATCCAGTGTCTGTAACTCTTCAATTCCCTGGAGATGAAAGACTAATTTAGGAGGAGTGGCTCCTGCTTCATTCTTTGGCCAGTGAATGAAGCTTGTCTTTTAGCGCATTCTGTCCCTTGAGTCGCTGCCTTTACCAAGAGGCAGCAGAATCAAACACTTTTCTTAATGATAATAGTTATCCAAAAGGAGAAAATGGTAGTAGGAAATTTCAACATGATTTGGAAAGTATTCTCTGAGGAATTTAGGTAGGAGTAAGCAAAAAAGATTATTCCAGTGTAAGAAAACAGTATAATGCTTCATCTATGCCCACAAATACATTTATGAAAGTCAGAAAAGGGAAATAATTTTAAAATGGCAGGAATAGTTTATTTGGCTTGGAGCATATGGGAGGATCGTCAGGTGTAAGGCAGGAGTACCAGTTAGCAGCTGAGACTAAATGCCCCCCACTGTGGTGCAAAAGTGGTCATAGTTGTGACTAAAAATTATAGAAGGTCATTGCTTTGGATTAAACTCCTCACTGGGCCCCAACAGACCAGATTAAAAATGAAAATTGAGGGCGGGCCTGATAGCGCAGCAGACCAAAGCTCCCGCTTTGCTACAGCGCAGCGGTCAGGGTTTGATGCTCAGCACGCTGCGCTTGCCCTGCCCCGGGCTGCGCTGAGACAGTGATTGAGACCGGGCATGTGGCGCATGCGTATAATCCCAGTGCTTGGGAGGCTGAAAGCAGGAGGATCACTACGAGTCCAATCTACATAGTCTAGACCCTGTAGACCCTGGACTAAAATTCATAAAATAAATAAATAAAAATAGAATCTCTTGTGCTAAAAGACAAATTGAAACTCAGTCTCCATCTGACCTCAAGAAAGAGACAAGAGCTAAAATGTCCGAAGAGGTGAGTTTTCATTGGCAAAGAACCTCAAGTAATCTGACCTTAGCCAGCTATTTTTATTGCTGTTGTCTCCCTGTCCCCAACTTACAAGGAAAGTAAATTCTAAACCAATTTGATTTTTGTGTGTGCCTTTTTTCAGCCTTTCTGTTTATACAACCAGCCTCTTTTGCTCAGCCTACCAGAACACTTATTAAGATCTTTAAATTGTTGTAACTTTTATCCTTTGACACTGTTATGTTGTGAAGTACCATTAGTGTTTCATCCTTGCACCCAGATATGATGGAGGAAAATAAAACACCAGCTTTCTTCAGAAGAGGCTATCTGGTGCCACTCAGCCAGTACCATTACTTACTACTAATGAAAACTAAATGGATGAGAGCTGGAGCTTTGTATGGAAATGCTCTCCAAGGAGAAGAAAGAGTAGGAGAGAAGTAAATTGACCGTGCAGATGACAGCTACTCTTCCTTAGAAAAGCAATCTATGTGACTTTCAATTCAGGTGGCATGGTTTATTGGATTAAAAAATGAAATTCAAATATAGTGCTGCTGAATGCCAAGGATAACAACATGCGAAGAACCCCATTACTATTCTTCTGTAGTAACTGAATCAGGAACAATTTCATTTTCTCCCATGACTTCATAATACGAGGTAGCACCCTTGAAGTCCGGGCATAGAAGTTCAGCCTCTCTAAGTGGTGCATGGTTGTACTGCATCCTAGGAACTAGAGAGTGCCAGAGACTGTTCTGCTAGGACGGGAGTCTTGTAACTTCAAGGACTCTGACTGCTTTGAAGAGTGAATGGTGCCTTAAAATTTTTGGATATATGGGAAGCTTATGGTTCTTCTAGTGCAAAGGAAGAAATAAACTGGTTTGTGACTAAGCCTCTATTGCTAACTAGAAGGCTCCGAGACTCCTCCCAGCTGGTCTCTGTCTTCAGCTTCTCTCTCAGAGATGCCGATTAGGTGATGCCTCTGAAATACAGACTTTATCATTTCATTCTGTGAACCTTAGCAGTTGTCTGCTTTCTCAGTGTTTACAGAATGAAATCTGAATTTCCTAATGACATGTCTGGTTCCTGTCTCCCTTTCTAGTTGTATTTACTATAGTTCTTTTGAGACTTCATTTTTTTCACATATTTCACATTTTCACTTACTATTTACCTAAATATTGTTCTTTCGCACTCCTTTGCCTTTCTAACTTATTACTCATCCTGCAAAAACCCACTGAATTAAAATTTTCAGTGGAGTGTCTCCTGACTTTGGCAACTACCAACAGGGGGCGGTGTTCTCTCTTCTGTTCACTGTCTTCCTCTGACGTTTTCACCGCATCATTATGTAGTGCTTTTTAGTAAACTCAATGCAAGCAGCAACTACATGTTACATACATATTGAGCACAGTGGTAAAGGAGGAACTGAACACATAGCTATAGAGAGGTCCCTATAATCTAGATTAAACATTGATACTTAAAAAGAAGAATATAGTCCAGGGTCTTATTAGTCACCATGCCATGAATAGGTGACTCTGAGTTAATCAAAAGGGAGACTATCTGGGTTGGCCTTAGATAGTCAGATAAGCCCTGAAAAAATATAAATAATGAAAGCAGAAAGAGAAAGAGGGAGTCTGGGAGGGAGACTTATTGCTGGGCTGGTTGTGCTGATGCAGAGGTTGGGATGGAAGGACCAGAGAAAGGTTTCTCATCAATAACCAGTATGGTTTTCAATTCTGCCTACAACTTGAATAGTCTTGGGAGCAATCTTCTTATTTCATGAATCATTAGAGGACAACACTGCCTGTCCAACCCTTTAATTTCAGGTATGGAGATTCTGAGCAGAGAATACCGACTGGGCCCAGATATCTGACTTACAGAATTGTGGGGTAATAATACCTGCTAGCTTTTACATTGCTAAATTTGTAGCAGTTCATTACATTGTGACAGAAACTTCACAGAAGAGTCAAAGCTGGGGTAAATATCATCACAATGAGGCTCCCTTCAGAATAAGCATTCGATTATTTGTTGATAGTTAAGTTTGTATCAGTAATGGTAGCAACTCCAAAACTGGATTGACTCTACATTATGTTGAAGATTATAAAAAAAAAGTCCTGATAAAAAATGTGAGGTAAAGTAAGGTGAAACATATTTCCACACTGTTAGGTGACTCCAAGACTTTGATTATTAAACTTGCAAAATACTGCACACCACTCCCACACTTGCTTGGAGATACCTCCATTAGTTTATGCACACATGTATGTGGGAGTTGGGTGTTAGGATCACATGGTGGACTTACGTGATTGAGAGTGCAGTTTGGAAAGTTGGTATTTAGTGTTCACCATACTGGACCAATATTTTGAAGTAAATTCCAAGGTACTGAGGGAAAAATAATAATCAACCCAGAGTTTTATGCTCACTAAACCTTCATTCTTCATTCAAGAGTAAAGTAAAAAAAAATATTTATCAGAGATATCAAAACATGGCTTATAAATATTTGGAGACACAGGTCTCACATAAATATGTAATAATGTATTTGGTGGTATTATTACAAAAAATGTTTAAAATAAATAGAAAACATAATGGTTACTTTTGACAAAATAAAACTTTCAATATTCATTTAAAAGAATATAGAAAACTTCAATAAATCAATAACCAGTAAGTAATTGACTTTGTAATCATATATATTATCATTAAACACCTTAGAAACAATTTTTACCCAATTTTTTTGAACAGACTATCTGGATCTTATTTCTGCTATCTAAGAAAACGTAAAAAGACAAGAAAACTACCCAAATAATTTTCTGATAAGACCTGTTTGGTTCAAACTAGATGAAGATAATATAAGAAAAGAGATTCATGAGACCTTCAAAATGTAGATAGTTGCAAAACTCTAAAGGAACCTAGCTGTACATCAGAAACAGAGATTGTATGAAAAATATCAAAAGATATCTTCTAGGGAGGGTGCTGTCTCTAGGTTGCCTCCTCTGAGAGCAGGACACTCTCTTTGGTCATTGCTGAGTTCCTCTGTTGGGTGTTCAAGCTTCCACACTGAGTGTGTATGTGCGTGTCTGTGTGTGTGACTGTACTGAATTTTGATTTAATTTTTAATAAAAAATTTCCAGGTTCCATCCTCTAACCTATATTTAAATATATTTTGTCCTGGCCTATTATAGTTTTCAGGTTCAAGAAGGAATATAACTATTTGTAAATTTTCTTCCTATGAACATAATTACAACTGTACTTCTGGGGCCCCCCCTGGTTTGGCACCCATGTGCCGTGTGAAAACTCGGGGAGCACCGAGTGCCTCATATGGAGAGGGACAGGTCATTAATAGAGCCTACACCTTCTTCTCCATACCCTCAGGTGGCCTTTTTTGAACAACAACAAAAAAATAGACTCACTGTGTTGAAGCCCCAATAAGGAGGTATTACTCTTGCCTAGACAAGGTGAGGGTGGCTCTGAGCCTCGCCATGACCCAATTCCTGTCAAAAGTGCTGAAGCCAAAGAAGAGAACACAAAAAACAGAGAATATCCTCTTCCTTCTCCAAGACCTCAAGCCACAGTCCTGGTCTGTCTTGGATGAGAGGAAAAGAGACTGATGATGAGTATAAAATAGGTTTCATGGGACTGTTTACAACTTAAAATAGATGGTGATAGAATGTTACCAAAACAAACATTAAGACACTCTGGAGCACTGCTCAGTGCAGTGGCTGGAACAGGTTACTTCATAGAATTGGAGCTACTTTGTCTGTCTGACTGTCTGTCTGTCTATCGTCTATCACCTGTCAATCTCACTATAACATGTGTGTGTTTTATAAATGTATAAACTACTCAATTCTACAAAAATCTTCCTGGTTATCTTGACTAGGTTTGAAAGCTTACTGCTAACTTTATCACTACTAATTTACAATTCTGCTTCACGTTCTCTTTTAATCATGCTGCAAATCTCTGGATTTGTACTGTATTACTTCTGCTTTTTTTTTCTCTTGCAAATATATTAAATTATATCCATACTTAATGCCTCCTTTAAATATAATGTCCTCTGAGTCAAGGATGGATGTGATTAATGGCCTATATATTTGCTAAGAACTTTTGCAGGAAAATATATCTTCTCTTTTCTTATTCTGGTTTTGAAATTTAAAAAGCCAAAATTTAAGAAAATGTAAGAGGCAGGCTAATTAATCAAATCATTACTATAGTGACAATTTTGTATTACAAAAAATTCAATAGCCTGCACATACTAAATGCTAAAAGCTGTAGCACAATTTACACTATGACAGCAACTCTAGTTTTTCCTGGTATTGTAACTTTGAAGAAGCTTGTTTCATTTTGCTTTTATTCATATTTATTTATTAGCATTTTTTCCAGGCTGAGGACCTATAGCAAGGAACAAATCTGAGGAAGCAGTTTATTGACTCATTTTATGTAAAGAATAATACATGAATATGTAAATTTTCTTAAAGGAAAGGATAAAAATAAAAATGAAAATACAACAGACTTCCAATAACACTGGCACACTCTCGTGAGCAAGCTTTGTGTCTAATTGTGTGCTGGTACTTTCTCTCTGGGAGATTTGGGGAAGTCTGTGGGCCCATGCCGTAGCACACACAGCTGTAGACCTTTTCCTATTTCAGGATGAGTTCCGGCAGTAGCAGGCGCATGGGTGCCAGGCCTGCAGCGGTGAACGACGGGCTGCTGTTTTGGTTACTGATCTTGCATTCGTAGAATAAAATCAATTGGATTAAGTATCAGCCTTATGTTTCTGGATTCCATTAGTTAATACGTCATTTAGGATATTTGAATCAACTTCCATGAGGAAGTAAGTGGGCTATAATTCACCTTGGCTTGCATGGCTCTTTCTGAGTTTGCTGTCACAGTTTCATAAAACAAACTTCTTTTCTCTGGAGGTTATTACATAGTTTATCTGTTTAACATATTTATTTTATCATTAAATGAGGAAGATCAACAGTGACAATGTCTGGACTCAGGGATTTTCTTGTGGAAAGGTTTTAAATTACGTATTCAATTTCTTTTGAAGACATAGGAGTGCTCAGGATTTCTTTCCTTCCTCTTTCTTTCTTTCTTTCTCTCTATTTACTTTTGTGTCAGTTTAATAAGAGGTTTTCCATTTCACATACTTTTTAAAACATTTTGGCATGAATGTGTTCGTAATGTTCTCTGTTTATGTTTTGAATCTACGTAAAATTTTAACATTTTTTAAAATTCTCAATGTTTTTAAATTGGCTGATTTTCCTGTATTTATCATCTGCAGTCCACTTGCTTAAAATTTGATTTGCTGTGAATTTTATGGCTTACTTATATGGAAACTCAAGTCATTGATTTTTGGCCTTTCTGTTCTAAGTTAGTTGCTTCTGCAAAGTTAAATTTGTCACTTATTCGCTATTATTTAAAATATTAAATTTTAAATTATTTTAGTTTTTATTTTGATTCCTTTATTGACCTGTAGATTTTTTTAAAATGTATTTTGTACAGAGTCTACAGGATCTCACTGCACAGATCAGATTCATAGTGACCCTCCTAAGCATTGGGATTACAGGCATGCACCACCATGCCCAGTCTCAATCGCTGACTTAGTGTGCTCTGGGGGTGGGGCCACCATGGCACATAGGGGATGGGACCCGGGCTATGCCTGCCTAAGCCAGTGCTTTAGTCTCTTGAGCTATCTGGACCACCCACCTTATAGATGTTTTTGTGTGTGGAACCGGGGATTGAACTCAGGCCCTTGCGCTTGCCGGGGAAGCACTTATTCCACTGAGCCATCTCCCTGGCCCTCCAACCTACAGATTTTTTAGAAGTTTTTTTTGCTTCTCTTTCAAGAAAGTTGAGCATTTTAAAGTTTTCTGTTCATTGTATATGTTTAGCTTCTCAAGGTTATTTTTTTTCTTTTTCCTTCCTTTGGAGAAAAGATGGAAATTAAGCTTTTGTAAATGGGAAGAGGAAGAGAGATTGAAGGGAGGGTAGGGGAATGGGACGACAAAAAGAATCAAGATGTATCAACTATACACCAGCTCCCTGTATGAATGTGATCATTGTGTATGCATAAAATGTACCAATGAACTTAATTAATTTAAAAAATATATTAACCTCATAAAAATGTTTAAAGAGGTTCCCTTAGTTTGCAAACAGAATAGAAACACATCTTTAGCAAAAGTTCCCAGTTTTCATAGTCTACAGAATTTCTCATTGGACTTGTATTTCATGTGCAAAATATGGATTCTTATACCTTAATAAATGGAAGTAAACTATTGAACAAAAGAGTCACAATACATAACAGTATTTAAAATCCATCTCTGATAATGCAGGTAGCGAATCACCCAGGAGACTGCTGTGCCTGGAGGCCAATAACTGCATCTAATCGGGGCCTGGCTGAGCTGTGGGTGTTGCTGTCTTGCTACAGGCTTTCATCTCGCCGCAGCAAGCCTTGGGCACTGCTGAGACCCTGGGCACTGCCAGGTTCGGTTCCCCTGGGAGAATCCAGGCCTTCTGGTTCTGAATCTTCTCTAGCGGACCCTGCTCTGATCCCTAGCAGCTTTCTTCCTGCCTTTGTAGTCCTCTTCCAAGAAGCAGTTGTGGGCGGCTGGCTCACTTGAAATCCCTTTCCTTTTGGGATCTGGACTCCATGAGTTCTGAGTGGTGGATTTCTTCCTGTGTCTTCACATATGCTTTGTTGTGGTCTTTTGCTCAGCTTTAGCAGCTAGTGTACCCTGTGGTGCTCTCTGTACTAGATAGAAGTAGAAACTTTTGTTTCCATGTTTTTGTTTATTTTTCTTTGAGACAGGCCCTCACCAGATGGCCCAGGCCAGCTTTAAACTTGCAGTGATCCTCTTGTCTTTTTGCACCTGGCTGTTTCTGCTTCCATTCTTGACTTGCTAAAATCCACCTCACTCCAAGCAGGAGGAAGGATTTTATAAACTTTTAAACAGATCATGCTGCTTCCCTACTAGATATAAATGGCTTCTCACCATACTTAGAATTAAATCCCAACTGGTCTGCATGGCTGGCTCCTGGGTATCTGCAATTTAGCCAGCCCCTCTCCCACTCCTGGGCCGCCAGCCACAGCGACCTTCCTGCTTGCTAAAAAGGGCACCAAGCTCGTGGTGCACAGCCCTCACAGCTGCTGCTCAGCCCTAGCCAGCCTGCACGTGTGGTTGTCAGTGTACATGAGCAACTCGGGAAGCCTGGGAACCACCTCTCTGTACTGAGGCCCTATGTGTCACACATCTCATCAAAATGTGACATTTCCTTCATGTACCTTATTTTCCATGGATGTGATTGTGTTCATTCTTTTTTGTTAGTTTGTTTTAGTTCATTAAAAATAAACTCCAGGAGCAAGGCCCCATCTATCTAATGTTTTCCTCCTCTGTAGTGGGATTCAATCCACAACCTTCACGTTGAGCTCCATCCCCACCCAAATTTACTTTTTTTTTTGAGATAGCGTCTTGATAATCTACTCAAAAATCTCCTGTCTGAGCCTCCCATCATGCTTGAATTATAGATGTGCCTCACTTTTTACGCAACCTTTACAAAGCTCTAGGTGCCTATCTTTGGAAGGCAGAAGCTGAGGGAGTGAGGGAGAGATTAACAAATATCATGGCTCCCTCCAGTTTAATATTAGCTTAATCCACTTGATATTTCTAAGAATCTCCTTTTAGGAGTTCCGTGTTTTATTTTCAGGTCTAATAGCACTCTCTACAGGAGTGTTCCAAATATAGAAGACAAGCCTCTTTAGTTGCTGCTGTTTCTGTTTAGCTTCTCTGTGAAACTACAATCTTATAAGTGCTCATTATATCCATCTAGGAAAGTAAACAGACATGAAAATCAAGGAGACTATTCCTTGGGTGAAAATAGTTTCTAATTACAGTAGTAATGAAGAAGAGGAGATTGATCAAATAACATGGAAATTCTCTATTTTAGTTTGTGTGCATTACATTTATTCTGTATTTCTCTCAATTTTACCTTATTTTAAAACTCTGATAAGATCTTTAATTTTTCTAAGACTGAATTTGTTTTAATTGGCAAAAAGTATGTTTCAAACTTGAGTTTACATCATTTGAAGAAAATCATGCAAGACTGACATCATATTAACTATTGGAATAAATTAGGCATTTAAATGACATAGTAAGCTTTACAGGGGACTTTAGTGTTTTCCCAGTGAATATCCTTTAGGTTAGTCAGTAAACAGAAAGCAGGGTGCTAATGGGGCCCACTTAGCCTTTTTACAGAGAAACTTAAAGGCTCATGCGAACTCTAGAGGAGCAGGGAATCATTGCCTTTCCAAAGTGCAATGTGAGACCCGGAGCCAACATGAACTTTTACACCTAAGAAATGAGGAAGCCAGGTAAACAAGCAATTGTAGTAAGCCCAGTCCAGCTGCCACCACTTGCCCCTGCATCCAAGAGCTCCAAGCCCATGATTTATTTGCGAGATTCCCCAGTACCTTTGCATGGGCTTCCTTTTCTGCCTGATATCCCTGTTTTCACCCTGAAAGTGTCCCCTGTCAAGACCAAGTCTACTTGTACATCCTTTGGGAAGTCCAGGTGTTTTTGACTTTAGCTAAGAACTGTAGTATAATTTAGGTGCTAAAAATACAGCTTTGTAGATACACCAAGCTTGTCTCATGTTCTTTAATTAGTTTAGGAAAACAATTATAAATTGTATCTGAATCATAGCTTCATTCAGAATAAATGTGATCTCAAAACTATCACTTCGACAACAGTGCTTTGGAGAGAATGGACAAGTCCACGAGAAAATAAAATGTTTGACAGAATTTGGACAAGGTCAAATCAGTCTTAACAGTGATGCAGAAAATAAAAAAGGATGGTAGAAGTGGATTCTAATAAAGGTATAGATTACTCACATGATTTCTAAGATTTATAATAACTTTATGACTAGATGTTTAAAATAAGTTGCTGAATTTTGATTTTTACAAATACTCTAGTTGCTATAGCATCTTATATTTATCTCATCAGTACTGAAGTTCCAAGGATTTTACAATTCATTATTATTATTAATTTTTTTTTGGCTGGACTGGGGATTGAATTCAGGCCCTTGTACTTGCCAGGGATGTGCTTATTCCATTGAGCCATCTCCCCGGCCCCTACAATTCATTATTTCATGATAGCAATATTATCCATATCTAGCATCTGTTAGTGACCAGAGCTGGCACGAAGTTTTAACCCAACTCTAATTCTCCTCTGTCTGCCTCAAGCTCTCCTAGAACTTCTATGAAGCCCAGAAGAGGTATAGTTAAGCTTAGAAGGGAGGTGGCATAATCCAAGAAATAACAAAGCAGCTCTGCTCCCAAATATCCCAGAGCTAATCCTTTCTGAATAATAAAATGAGCACTGTCTAAAGCTGGTGTGTTGGTGGGAGCGCACCTCCATGCAGATTCAGTGACTAAAGAGAATCTGAAGCTCTAACCCAGGATAGATGATCTCCTAAATTTGTGACACCTATTTTCTAGCTTGCTGGAATTTGAATCTAGAGTTATGTGACTACAGAGTTGTACTTTTAGGCCCTGCAGCTGCTCTCAGGCCCTCAGCCTCCTAGCCCCTCCAGTCACAGTCTGCAGCCACAGTGTCTTCAAGAGAAGCCCGTGGGCAGGGCAGCCCATGGGTTGTGTCAAGTTTATGCATGTTCTCTAGAATAGGACTGTGAGGTTGAACCTGATGTGTGCTGTGTTGAGAGGCATTTCCTAACTCCACAGGCAGAGGAGATACATTCAGGAATGGAGGAGGGCTTTCATGAGCCCAAAAAGGCAACTCATAACTAGCAAGCTGCTAGGGCCTGCCAAGAGATAAGTGGCCAGCCACTATGTAATGCAACAAAGGTTATTCCCGGGCCTATCTGTTTATCAGCTCCAGGAAGCTGATGATCCTAAACACCCTGGTCCTGGTGCATGAGGCCATGTTTGCAGTTTGGTACTCTTATCTGAGGACCATGAGTATGGGGGTGACTGTGGGGGACCTGGAAGGCTCAGACCACCTTGTTTCTCTTCCTGCCTGTAGAACAAAGCATCAACTCAAAGGAGTTTCCCAGTGTTGTCCGGAAGAAGTGGATCTCGATCCCTCAGAAATGCAAAGAGCCACCTGGCAAGACCACAGCTCTAAAGCCCAACAACCGTAGAGCCTACAGCTCCATGACAGAAACCTGAGGATGGGTAAAGGTTGGTCCTTTGGTCTCCCTCAGGCTTCTCTCCAGGGCCCTGGCACTCACCTCAGCCTGCCAGATGGGGTTCACGGTGTTGCCTATGATCTTGGATCTCCTCTCCTGCCCGTGGTGAGGGAGGGCGGGAAAGATGCTATGCTTCCCCGGCTGGATGGAGATCTTCAGATATGGGTCTGGGTTGAAAAACATTCCTTTCTTTAGCCCCATGGCCTGGAAATCTGTAAGTAAAAGAATATTTTTCATTTAAGTATGTTTTGGAAGGCTAAATACATTAGTCCTTGCATCAGTTTCCACTTCACTGCAAATATACCCATATGTGTGCAATGTAGAACATTTATTGGCACTTCTACATCGTATTTTGGTGAAAAACTTTTGTAATAAATCAATCTAACCGGCACTATGGTTGCTACACTGTGGGCCATTGAGAGGACCATTGGCCCCTACCGGGTGGATTTCCGCTGCTCCTCAGGAGGGACAGGAAGTGGTTGGCGTGAGGAGCTCGGTGCCACTGAGAAAGTGAGCGTGGAAGGAGGAAGACTGGCTTAAGAAATTTGATAGGTCTGAGGTGTCAATTTCCTCTATAAACTAGAGACACACGCAAAACAGGGGCTGAGATTTCACAACAAATATGTACTTCACTGAATAGGGAGAATTAAATAGAAAGGGGAGGGTTAAAAGAGCAAAGAGTATGGAAGGGATGGAAAGAAAAACAAAACAAAACAAAACAAAAAACAACAAGTCCTCTATGGAGTGTAGTGCCTATCAATGAGGAGAGCTTTGAGAATCCATGCTGACAGGAAGCACAAGACAGTTTGAACTGTTTTCATTTAATTGAAGACATTTAGTCTTATACAATTAGAGAGAGAGAGAAAGAGAGACAGAGACAGACAGATACAATGGTTGATAACTTTTCTGGGGTCATTTAAATAACTATATTTATTGAAAATATGTTTATGGTATTGTCAGGGGAATATATATATACACATTTTTTTTTGGCGGAACCAGGGATTGAACTCAGGCCCTTGCGCTTGCCAGAGAAGTATTTGTTCCACTGAGCCATCTCCCTGGCCCCAGGGGATACAATTTTTAAAACTTTCCTATTATTAAGTTATCTTCTAAATGAAATTATTCACATTTATATACAAGTGAAACAAACTAGCCTTCATGTGTTCTTTTGAGTTGACCCAGTAGCATCTACACAGTGAAGTTCTTACTATCTCCCATTATGATACATTGCCACAGGAGGGGAAAGGCAGAGGTAAAGCAGTTACCTCTGAGTTTTATAAACAGCAGTTGATAAAACTCAGGCTATAGGAGGTTTGTGGAAAGGAGTAAGCAATATCACTATAAGCCTGCTTGTTCGTCTGGCGGGCTTTGCTAGGGTCTGGGAGTGTGGATTTCCCACCTTCCTAGAACTGGTAAGAGTAGCTGTTCCTCTACACTTGTGGTTTATCGTGGATGCTGTTTTTCCCCTGAGACTCTGGATTTGTGATACCGAGCATATGGTGCCCACCCACGTAACCCGCACACCCTGCCCAGAGCAGCCATCTGATAAGCATCCTGGTAGACAGCGTGTCACACGGGCATCACAGCTTGAGCTGAGGGGATCAGGCACGACTGTCAGCCTGGATGTCTACTCTGGCTGCCTTTAAAAATATTTTTTTAAATTGAGATTTGTTGAGCATCAAGCATTGGTTTATGTAATTTATTTTTTCTTTTTAATACCTAATGGTTTTCTTAATATAAGGACACAACTTTGGCTCAGGAAAAAGTTTCTTCTGTATTGTTTCTGTCCCATTTATTTTGATTTCCTCATCAAAAACAGTGATTCTATGTGCACTGTACACTTGTCGTCCTCTTCTTCCTAAGGCTTCTCATATAGTGCCTTCATTTATGCACACAAGGAGTGACTTTTAACTTAGTTGGCTGTGTGATTAACTCCACATTTGAGTAGATTGTGCTTTGTCCTGCCTGGGGGCCTGTCACTATGTCACCTTTCCCAATAAAAGGGACTTTCAGATGTGATTAGGGTCTTAGGGTGGGGAGATTGGCTTGAACTACTTAGGTAGGTCCAATGTAATCTCAAAGACTCTTAGAAGAGAGGAGCAGGAAAGGAAAGAGAGGGTCAGGTGATGACAGACGAAGAGATCAGAGCAAAGCAGGCATGAGCTAAAGCATTCTGGAAGCTTCTAAAAGCTGAAAGAGGCAATGGGAGAAGGTGCACTGGTGCCCACAGAAACAATAAGCCCTTCAAGGTTTATTTTGGAAAGTGGCTCTATATCTATCCTATTTTGTATATGCAGATGCAAAATGCTCTTTCACTTATATCACCTTTTTTTCTTTAGTTTTGTCAGAGATGGGTACTCCATTGCCATCCAAATATTGTAGGTGCATGAATTCAACAAAATATTCCAATATAGTCCAGTAGTCCACAATAGCAGTGGTTTATCCACAGGACTGGCAATGAAGAAGAAAGATTTGTAATAAGTGTTTGGACAGGATATCATATCTGCATCCTGTGCTATGAAAGACAATATGCAATGTATTAATTGTTGTAACTCTCCTACCAACCTGTTTTGAAGCTGTCTCATTGCAATTTTTTCTCAATAAAATTAATAAAAAAACTGTTTTGCAGATTTGTCTTCCAGTCTGACATCTCAGAGTAATAATGACTTGAAACTTGCTAAAAAAGGATCTTGTGAGCAAGTGAACAAAACGCTGGAAGTCACATTTCTTAAAGAGTCTTGTAAATGCCTGTACGTTATTAAAACCTGAATATTAATGTCCAACAAGGAAAATTTTGGCTATTTTTATTCTGTTTGCTACCTTTGCAAAATAGGTTTGTTGTCATCAAAAAGATAAATTGAAATCAAATGCATGTAGAAAATAAAATGCATTTTTGGCCAAAGTAAAGACATGCTCCCAAATTTAGTTTCATCTTTAAAACTAAAAAGGGAATAAAAGGATTTTTCAAAAAAGTATATCTTATTCTTCATAATGGAGGATGTTTACGTTTGTTTTCTTTATTGACTTTTATTTAAACTCTAAAAATGACAGAAATAAGGATAGCTTTTAATCCATGAAGAAAAAAGCATTTCCAGCTCAATAAAATAAACACATATGTTGCCTATACCTAGGGGAAAAAAAGATTTATTGTGGACTTCTGACCTCCAGAACAATGAGAATACAGTGGTGTTGGCTTAAACCACTGACTGTCGTGGTCATTTGCTATAGCAGCAGTAGGACACAAATGCACTTGGAATTCTAAGTTTTTATTTCTTCCAGTGTTGAAGAACTCTGTTACCATCTTTCTCAACTCATATCTCTAACTTAATATGTTCCCTAATTTCTCATATTATGTTGATGGTACAGGTTGATGGGTAATAAACACTTGTTTCTTTTAAGTATAGACTTACCAAGAAAACTCTTTTATCTTATATGTACATTCCTCCACTAACACATTCTTTCTTTACACACTCTTTCCAGTCAAGTTTCCTACTATTCATGCATAAAAAGGTCTTTTAGTCTTGTGTCTGTCCATCTTTAGTTTGGCTGTCCAGCTGTTTCCTGTTGCCGTTCTTATCCATGCTTTTATACTTCGAGCCAACCAGATCGGTGTCTAGTGAACTTTCTAATGATTGGTAGGATTTACTTAGTTATGGATTAGTTGTCTTTGTATCTTGTCTGTCTTGGAAATGTGGAATTTATTTTGATAGTTTCAGTAGTACATATTTTTTTTCTTAGGGGGGGCAGGGAGATGGCTCAGTGGAATAAGTGCTTCTCTGGCAAGCACAAGGGCCTGAGTTCAATTGCTGCTTACACACACACACACACACATACACACACACACATACACACAAACACACACAAATTTCTTAGACATAACAAACTAGACACACACTGATATATACAGCTGCTGAATATTGTATTTCCATTGTATTTCAGATTTCCTCCTTTCACTGACTCATGTCCCAGACCTATTTCATTGCTGGGTATTGTCTTGGAATAAGTGGAGGATTCTGGGAGGTGAGCAAATACCCATGACTTTACCAAGTAACTTTTTTTCCGTATCAGGAATTGAACTAAGGACCTTGTGTTTGCCAGGTAGGTACTTGCGCCCCACCGAGCTGTATCTCCAGCTCTTTGCCAAATACCTCTATGAACCATTTTGGGAGTGGGGGAAGTTTCTTTTCTTTGAACCCAGAACTCCAGGGCAGAGGCAAAATTGAGACCAAGAAACAGAGACTGGGTTCCCCGTAATTCTGTCTTGCTACCCTGCTATGTGGCAACGCTCTTGATTTTATGTCACTGGTGCTTGGTTAGTGACAATTTCTCTTGGTTTCTGGCACATAGTTATGCAGTATTACTAGTTCTTACTGCTTTTGAAGACTAGTACTGAAGAAGAAATTGGTGTATTTTTTTTTCAAATTTTTATGTATTTGGTTGTTACAGGGTCTCATTATGCAGCTTGGACTCATGGTGATCCTGCTGCTTTTAGCCTACCCAGTGCTGGGATTACAGGCATGCACCACTGTGCCAGACTCTGGCCAGCTCAGCCCACCCTGGGGGTGGGGCTGGCAAGGCATGTGGTGCTGGGACTGAACCATGGTCCCTGTGCTTGCCTAAGCTTGCCTAAGCAGGCACTTTAGTTTGCTGCACTATCTTGCCAGCTCCTAAGTTGGTGTGTTTTAGGGGTCAATCCTCTGTCTCCAAGGAGAGCTTTCCTGCCCCCTCCTCCAGTCTGAGCCACACTTTGATATGCTAGCGTGCGCACCCTCCCTGTCCTAGGTTAGACTTTCTGCCCAAGCGAGGCCGAATGCTTAGGGTTATCAAAAGCTGTCATTTTGGTATAACTGCCTTTGTTTTGGTTCTCATTTTCCTTCCACAAATTTAATACAGAGCTTTGTATCTGTCGTAAAGATAATATCTTTGGGGATCAGAAAGTGTGAGACATGAAATTCTCTGAGCCAGGCTGGCCAAATAAAACCCTTCTCTACCTTCCAGGAGTGCACTTTTAATGCTTTATACCATCTGTATCCTATGTTCCACAGCAGTATTAATGATCATTATTTCTTAGGCATTTCAGCAGGAATACACAAAGGGCAAATTACAGAGTTTTAGCTTTTGTCCTATAACACAAATTACTGAGCTTTCTTCTTTCATGCCTGGAACCTCAACAGATACATATTCATGTTGCCCAAACATCTTTGGGTGCATGTGTGCTTTTCTCGCCTCACTTCAGCTTGCACAGCTCCAAGGACCAGCTGTCTAGATCCCCAGAGATGCCCAGTGTTGCCTGCCTGTGCTTCCTCGTTTTTCACATTCACAGCTCACTTGCTACATTGTTTTTTTGGCAAGCTAAGGCTGGAGTTTCAAATGGTGTTTAGTGGTGACCTTGGGCTTCATGCTCTCAGATCCTCCTGAAAATGACTTAGGCGGAAAGAAGTGCACAAAGCCCTGAGCTTCACATATCATTTTAGTTAAAGGAGCTCCAAGCTGCTTTTAAAATGATAATTTTGGAATAACTTTAGACTTATAGAAAAGCTCTAAAGGTGGTACAAAGTTTCTCTTATTGCCTGCATCTTGTTTACCTCTTAGCTAATGTATTATGGACCATTCACCAAAAGTTCATGTTCCTTAACTATTAACTAAACTGCTATTAATGAAGCCAATAGATTTCATTTGGATTCCATTGATTTTTTTTTCCAAGAATGTAATTATTATTTATGTTTTTGAGCAGTCCATCATTCATCTGCTTTATCAGTGTCACTCTAGCAGAGGTTTTGGCTAGGTAGTTGTTTCTTTCCCTCGGGTTTCCCCAACATTCCCTGTATGAACTCTCATTTCCTATTACTCTTTAGAAAAAACAGAATAGTTTCCCTTCCTTTAATCTCAACATACTTTAATATTGATCATTTACTTTAATTCCTGGTTAGATCAAGCAGGTTTTTTAAAAAGAATTTTTTTTTTTGTAGTAATAGAGATTGAATTTAGGACCTTTTCACTGAGCTACAATTCCGGTTTGTGTGTGTGTGTGTGTGTGTGTGTGTGTGTGTGTGTGTGTGTGTGTGTGTTGGAAATCAAGCTCAAGCTCTATTCCTTGTGCTTGCCAGGCAGGCTCCGTGCTGCTGAGGTATACCCCTGGGCCCTAATTCCAGTCCAGGGTCACGGTAAGCTGCTGAGGCTGGGCCCCTACGTGATTCTTCTGCTTCAATATGCTGAGATCACAGGTATTTGCCACTACGCCTAGCAGAGCAGGTAGTTTTTATTTTTGCTTTACAAATGGAGAAATCGAGGCACAGAAGGGCTGAATAACTTGTAACTTGTGGCTTGAATTGAAGCAGGCCGGTTCCTTCTGGTTGACATTCTTACTGTCACCACAGGCCCCGAGGTAACACATACCTGAGAGAGAAAAGCTGATCAGCCTCCGACTTCCTTGCCCTTGGACGGTCTCATCAGAACCAATGCTTTTAAAAATCTGTAAGAAGAAAAATGAGAGACAAGCAAAACCAGCACTGAAATGGATGCTCTCACCAACACGAGCGTGCTAATCACAGTTATTTCCCTCGCCACAGGCAAAGAGAAGAGCAGCGTTGTGATTTCGTTGGACAACTATTGATTGCAACAAGCTCCTAGCAACCTAACATCTCTCCCAGGAATAGACGATGTGCTGGTGGGAGTGAGGGGAACTTTTCAGAGAAAGGAAAATCCACAGACATAATTACCCTAATATTATGGGCCTTTTGTAACCACTTATGCAAACAATGTCTTTTCAGATTCAAATTTGCAAGAAGTATTTATTAAGGCAGTGCCTAAAGCAGTAGAATGATAGGTCAATAGATGTTTACTGCTGTAATTATAATGCATTTCTATTTAGCAAAGTACAATGTTAAATTGCTGTATCTCCACTTACTATTATTATTTAGGGATTTCTAGGAAACTCAGTTCATTAGGGAAGAGCATAAACAATAGCATTCAGAAGCTACTCGGAAGTCTCTCGTATTTAATGAATTGTCTTCCTGAGAAATTTCACAACACAATTGTTCCATGAGCTATCTGCAGTCTAGTAGGTACTTGTGGATCAGATTGCTGGTCATTGCTCAATACGTGTTAATTGGTGAAGCAGAATAGCTGGAGTATTGGCTGCCACTCTTTTCTAGGAAGATTGCATTCAGAAATTGTTTGAGTATTTATTCCAAGGCACAATAAGTTTTCTTAGTTATCTTTGAATGTGATGCATATTTGTGGAAAATAAATTTTAAGATCTGAATATCAATACCACCAAGTGTCTACTTTTACAAGATGATACACATTGAAGATGAGCAAAGTGGACTACTCAGCTACATGCAGAAACCCCCCTTTTTGTAGTGTGTGTGGATTTTATTCTTCTTTTCTTCTTTCAGCATTCTGAATGTTGTAAGCACCATGAGTGAATGTTCCTCCAACCTCCTGGGCTTAATGGGTATCTCAGGCTCACAGATTCAGCTCAGGGGAATATGGGGGGGTGATGGGCGGGGTTTGCTCCACTTTCTCCTACTAATGTTTTCGGTAGACTTGGTAAGTTCAAGAGTGAACTGCATCTCAGGATGCAGTTGAATGGGCTGGGCTGTTGAATGGTGGGAACCAGTGTGGGTTGCAGCTTGCCATCAAGTGGGGTAAGAACTTATCACACCCCCTGAAAGATCTCTGCTAACTAGAGCCTCCCTTGGTGCAGAGAGTAAGGCATGGCTGGGATTGGTGAGTCAGTCTTGGAGAGCCTGTGTTTGTTCTTCCCATTGATTGGCTGGCACAGCACAGTGGTCAACAAATAGCCACAGCTCCATCCTCAGGCTCACCAGCCTCTTAACCCTGTAAGTAGGCAGTCATGAAAAGTATAATCAGAGCTTCAAAATTCCTTCAGGTTATGGATTTTTCTTTGTTGTTAGAAATCTGCCTGGGCAAAGGTGGTATGAGACATGAGCAGGTTGGCCATGGTCCTTTACAGAGCCATATGTGCCCATTGCAGATGGTAGAGTCTGGTTCTTAGCTTGACCTTTGGAAGACCCACAGCTAGCTCATCTTCTTACAATGTAAGGTTTTTGAGAGAACAGCACAATTAGAATTTTTCTTTGGTACTGGGGATTAAACACACGACCTTGTGCTTGCCAGTCAGGTGCTTATGCCACTAAGCTATCGCTCCAACCCACAAATTATAATTTTAATAGAGCCTTGTAGAATGAGAAATCTAGAGTATGTGGAATGAATATATATGTATATTCCAAACATATATATATATATATATATATATATATATATATATATGCAATTAAGATGTGTATTTCATCCTGGGCTAAAATAAGCTTAAACAGACAATGATAACAAAGGATAATATACTTACTTATTCTTTCCTTTTAAAAGCACATATATTTTGATTTTATATTTATTTATTTACTTATTTAAAGACAGGGTGATTTTATATTGGCCTTGAACTCACTGTGCATCCCAGGATGTCTTTTTTTTTTTTTTCAGAACCGGGGATTGAACTCAGGCCCTTGGGCTTGCCAGGGAAGTGCTTACTCCACTGAGCCATCTCCCCAGCCCCCCAGTATGTCTTTGAACTCATGGTGATCCTCCTGCCTCGCCCTCCCAAGAGCTGGGATTACAGGAATGTGCCACCACAAAGCATACATATTTTTGTTCCTTATGTTTAAATATTCCTCTGCTGGTTAGCCAGGGTATTTACAAAGAAGGGTTTTCAACATTATTGCATCAAAACCAGAAAGGCTCAAGGAATAGGGAGAAGCTGACCTGTGAGGGTAGGAGGACCCCTACCCTCATCACCAGTATACTTCAGTGTCTTAGTTGCCCAGGTAACAGTTTCTGTTCCTGTTCCCCATTGCTTCTGTCTCTTACGGCTGGTCACTGTGATGCGGAGCTGGTCACTACAGTGCACCTCGTATAAGCCAATCCCCAGCAGACAAACCATTCTGCCTCTGTACTTCCTGCTTGCTTATAAACCCTCAACCAAGAGCCGGGCGTGGTGGCGCAGGCCTGTAATCCCAGCACTAGGGAGGCTGAGGTAGGAGGATTGTTGTGAGTTCGAGACCAGCCTGAGCTACAAAGTGAGCTTAAGGCCAGCCTGAACTGCACAGTGAGACCCTGTCTCAAAAAGACAAAAAAAAAAAAAATAAATAAATAAACCCTCAATCACTAGATATCAGGGCCTGATGTTCTGCAGATGGTTCTGATCAGTGCCCATTGACATAAATAAATCTGCTTCCAAATCCTTGGTACCATTTCAGTATTTCTGCTTGCCGTTGCATGAATACTAAGTAACAATTAGATGAGAGAAAAAATTTCCCTATTCTATTGTTGGGTAGGGTCACTATAGATAATGATAAAATACTGTATGTTACAAAATTTGAAGGAAGGGGTTTTGCCTGTTTTTATCATAATGATTAATTTTTTATGATATAGGTACATCTGCCCTGATTTACACATTATATAATGTATGTATGTCTGGAAACATCACATGATGCTCCATAACCATGTACAGTTTTATGTTTTTATGTGTCACTTAAAATTAATTCAACTTTTTAAAAAAGCAGGACTATACATAGAAAAAATAGTTTATTTTTCAGAAGGTACTAAACTCAGAAGAGAGACATACATCATTTAAAACTCCATAAAATTCTACCTAAAGTATTGTTTTTTAACTAGTCTTTTTACTAAACTATCTAAGCTCTCTAGACTCATGGTAGGAAAATTGAGGCCAGAGAACCGTGGTGAACATCTTCCAGGGCAGAGAACGACTGTCCAGTCTTGGGATGCTTTGACATCCCAACTTCATGTTTGCAGTCAGTGGCAAAGCACATCTGAGGCTGAGGGAGCTGCTCCCTGCAGACAGGCACTCCATGGCCTGGCAACTGGAAAGAAGACACAGAGACCCAGCCACAAGCTTCACCCCTGTGTCATAGGCAGCTCAGTTATCTAGAAATATTATAGATAGTCACACAGGGTCAGGCTCTCAAAAGATATTAATACAGGAGACAAGATGTCTGCAACTCTGGGAGTGAGGGAGGCTCCTGCTGTGAACCAGACCTAAAGGCCAAACAAATGCTAAAAGAGTAGCACCTGGGATTGATATGCTAAATAGTTATGAATCACCTGGAAAGACCTAAGTGGATCACTAGCCCAACCCCTGAGGGGAAGAGACCCAGTCCCATGTTCTTGCCTGCTCACTAGCTCACTATGTGACTCGCTTCCTCATTTGGTCCTGGGCCTAATCAACTTTACCTGAGCAATGGCGCTTGTAATCCCATTGGTTGACCACAGTTTTGTCCCACCCCACATCCACCTAAGCAAGTTCCCATTCTCTCCACCTTAGCCCCATATGGTTTCACACTATAAAAGTCCCTGGAAAAGACAGCTTCCCGGACAACTTGCTTGGGTCCCCTGCTGTCCCTCTCCGACAGAAGCTTTTCTTTCCAATGGAGTTTTACCCTCAACCTCCATTTGTTCCTAAAGTTCATTCTCTGGTTTTAGAGAACAGGAACTCATGCAGGTCAGGTTGGGAGTTTTACTTCTCTGTATCACTTGGGCCACCTGAGGCCAGGCACATCGTAGAGACTGCTTGTCTTCATGGGTCTGACGTGGTCCCTTCGTCTGTGGCTTCTCCAGTGATGGCTGATGGTTACTCTCAGCGCTCAGGCACTGGGGAAAGTTGCTGCTCCCCAGATGCAGCTCTTGCAGTTTCTCTGTGGACGTTTTGTGATTCCACCACAGAACCTGCTTGGCAAATAGTGTGACACATTCCAAGGTTCTGTAACATGCTGGTAAAGTTGCATTAGGGGCTTTGGAGTTAAGTCAGACAGATCTGTGTGTTCAACTCCTAGTCTCCTGTTCTCTTTTAGGGAAGCATTATGTATGAGTTCACCTCACCGTTGCACAGCCCCAGGAATGCACTTCAGCAAAACAGTAATGGTCACTCTTCTCACCCTGGTGAGGGCCGTCTGGTCAGCAGTATGAAGCCTTAGCTCCCTCAACCTTTGCTTTCTGCTACATTATTCAGAGTTCACCTTTCCTTCACACAGTATCATTGCATGATAGGCAAGAGTTTCCAAGAGTTCCCTTGGTGTCCAATCACACAGACATCTGTGCATGTCGGTCTGCTTCCTCTGCCTTCCAGCCTCCTGTGACTTCTCAGATGAGCCCTTTCTCAACTCCAGAGGTGCTTAGGTGCGCCCAAAGGTAAAGATGTCTTCTGTGGTGCAAATTTCAACATTTTGGGCAATTACTTTTGATTTTACAAACAAACCCAGGGAAATGTAGAGTGGAATGAAAATGTGTGTGGATTGTGCAAGTTAAAGAAGATGGTGAAGAACTTTCTGAGCTGCTATTCTAAATGAGTTAGACATGGTGTTTCTTTCTTCAGGCAAATGCTGGAATTTCTGTGATTATCAGAAGCAAGGGGGAGAGAGAGAGAGAGAGAGAGAGAGAGAGAGAGAGAGAGTGTTTGGTAAAGAATATGTAATAGGCACAGGGGTCCAGCTGTGCAGGAGGAATAACTTCAAGTGTCCTGATGCTCCACAGGATTACTATGGTTGACAGCAATTAATAGAATCTTAAAAAAAAAAAAAAAAAACTAGTAGAATTCTGAATGTTTCCAACCCTGAGAAAAGATTAAATGAGGTGGCAGATGTAGCAGTTATGCTGATCTGATTATTATACATGGCATATATACTGGTGTCTTTCATTACTCCATAAATATATATGATTAGTATATGTTAATTTAAAATATGTTAAGTACATCTTTTTTAAACAGGAAAAGAGCTAAGAGATGGAGGGAGAGGGAAAGGGAGAGAAGGAGAAGGGAATGAGAAAAAAACTTAGATGGGCTGTGTGCATACAGTAACCACGCACAATAAATGTGGTTATTGCCTGCTGCAAACATATAGTGATAAAAATATTTAAAAAGACAAAAAAGATAGAAACAAAATATGTTCAATACAAAATCCAATCCAATCCAAGGTTCATGTTCTATTTGCAAAGCAGTTTCTGAATCTTTCATAGCTTCAAATAAGCAAATAGAAAACAAATAGCCACATATTAGAAACATTTTTCAAGTCTCTTTGGGTCCATTTCCCTGGAGTCTTATAATATAATTATTAGGTGGTAAGACTGCTCATGCCAAGTTTTTCAACACAGGCCTGTGAACTGAAAGGGCAAAGCCATACACATATTTGTAGTACACAATGGTTACATTCTTTGTGAGGAACCAGCACACGTACACAACAGAATTTGATTCCTTTTCCATCCTCTTTCTCCTCACCCCCTCCCTCCCTGCTAACCTCCCTCATCCTTCCTTCCCTTCATCTCTTGATCTTCTTCCCACTGGAGAACGATAAAGGGGCCTGAAAAATGAATTGTAGAATTCCAGGTCAACTGAGTACCTGGGCAATCTCCCTGAACTCAAGAACCCCGTCATGGAAGACTTGTAGGGCCTGTCACAGGAGCGGACAATAAATTATGGGAGGTCAGTGCTGACTGCTTTTGACCACACAGAGCTGTAAGAGCTTTGCAGCAGGAGGAAATCTGCTTTGACCAAATGGATGCTGTATCAGTGAAGCTCGGCATTTGGCTTACCGGAATGAAGGCATGAGAATGTGTAAGAAGTGTGGTAAGTGCGGATTCTGCCTCAGCTGGTGAAACACTGAAGCCATGCACGGTGGTGCACACCTGTAATGAATACCAGCACTTTGAGAGGCTGAGGCAGGAGGATTACAAGTTTTGGCACAGCTTGGGTAACTTAGCATGAGCTTGTTTCAAAACAAAAATAAAAAAGGGACTGGAAATGCAGTTCAGAGCCAAGGCTGGAGGCTGAATTCTCAGTATGGAAAAAAACCAAACCAAAATTAAACCAAAAGTAAACTAATAAAGTATAAGAATTCCCTCCCCCATAATTTTTAGGCCACAACATAAATCTCCTCTTTTCTTGTGGATGGTACACTATTATGAAACTGAGGACATAACAGATGGTACCAAATTGTAAGAAATAATTGAATCATTATGTCTGTTCTCACACAGAGGTTCCCCAATTTTAGTAGGCATCAGAATCCCACTCTTGCTAACGCCCAGAGTGCCCACTCAACTCCAGAAGAGCTCTAATTCTCTAAATCCACAGAGGGCCCTAGAGTCTGAGATTCCAAGAAATTCCCAGGGGACACTGCTGCTGCCGTGGAGGCCACACTTTGGGAAGCATCAATTTCAAGGGCCTACTCTCCTAAATAATATGAAACGATGGATGTCTACAAGTTGGCTCAAGTTGGCTCTATCTAAAGTTGATCAGCCTTTAAAACTATCTTGATTCTGGTTTTGAATGTTAAAACCGACAAAAAGCATCCAGCACCTATAATATAGTTCATACTGATCCTTTTCAAACAGGTCTCCCACTTAAATATATTGCTGCTGTTGCTAACATCTTTCCATAAGTTTTTAAAAGATCTGAAGATGATCTCATGCATCAGTTAGCTTTATCTTACTATAACAAACTTCTGAGATAATTAGCTAACGACAGAAAGGTTGATTGTGGCTCAAAAGACTGGATCTCTCAGTCCACGATTAGTCGACCCCATTGCTTTGTGCCTGTGGAAGTGTGGTTAGTGATGAGGCATAGGTTGAGGGTGCTCACCTCGTGATGAGTGAAGGAAGAGGGAGGGACAGAGCCCTACAGACCCCACCAAGGAGACACCTCCAGTGACCACTAAATCTGCCACTGGACTGAAGTTTTTAAAGGGTCCACAACCTTTCAAAGATGTTATGGGCTAAGCCCAAACCTTTAACACTTGTGCTTTCAGGAACATTAAAAATTCAAACCACAGTGCCCAGTGACTCTAAGTTAATGTGGAATGAGGTGAAGACAGAAACAGAAGCAAGTGAGCAAGGTTCTTTTATAAAGGTGGTTATATTTTCCCTTCTCCTTCAAATTTGAGGAACTTCAGAGAGACCTTTAAGCAGATAGGTGCTGAAATTGCAGTAGTTTTAATTAATTAATTAGATATAGGTTTTCTATGCAATTCAGACTGGTAGTGATCCTCCTATCTCAGCCTTCGAAGCGCTGGGGCTACAATTGTGCACCTTCACATCTGGTTTCAGGGCCAGCACAGAGCACCCAGGGTTCTGGGGCTGGCAAGGTATAAAGTACCAGGGACTGAACTCGGGACTTTGTGCATTCTAGGCAGGTGCTTATGTTGCTGAGCTATCTGCCCAGCCCAATTGCAGTAGTTTTAATGAATAAAGACCCTAGAGAAAGACTTCTATCCTCTAAACCTAAGAAAAAGAAAGGACAGGAAGAGTAATGGGTCAGTATGCATGACCTTGACCTCTTGGGGGTTGTGAGGAGACCACAGGGGAGGAATGAGGGGTGGGAATGATCCAGTGTGAGGGGTCAGGGCTTCAGAAAAAGCAGCTGTGGGGTCCTGATCTAAAGAGGCTACCCTTGTCTTTAATATGGTCAGATCATTTTTCTGTGTATCCTCAGGCAGACAAATGGTTAGTCTGTCACACCACACTCATCTGGGTTCATTGAACTTGCTGAAAGTCTTTTCCAAGTTATTCTATGCCCAGTTTTTCAAAGAATTCTTATCATACTGTTATTTTAAATATTTATGTTTTAAAAAAGCCTTCTTTAGTGAAATAAAATATATTAGATTCTGTGCTCATAAATGGACCCAGGTAATGGAACTGACAAGCATTCCTTCCTTATCTGGAGGCTGGTCTTGTAGCCTAGGCACCTGAGAAGAAGGATTGTATCTTAAGATTAGAGACAGCAGGGTTGAGAATGTAATGAAGTGGGAGTGAACACAATATCTGTAAAGGTCTCATTAGCAAGTAGGAGAAACACATGGAGTTTGTATAATCTACCTGAATCTTTTGGGTCCAGGCAAGACTTGGCAGCTTCTGGGGAGGGGAGCTTTGGAGCTAGGGCAGTATGCCAGGGGTGACCAACCTCCATGGGAGTGGATTTCTATGTCCTGAAGGTAGTTAAAAACTCTGGGCTGATTTTGGAATCCTGGCCCCCTGCTTTTCCTTCTCCTCCTCCAACCCATACCACCAGGAACACTGGGGGGACCTGAGCCTTCGTGGAAAGTTGAATTCTGATACGACCCATAAGGCTATACGTGCCTTGCACAATCCCCAGGACTGCGAGTGACTCCAGGAATTAGGTTAGATTGGGTATTACAGGTGTCTGAGAAAGGGAGATTACAAGGGTGGACCCAGCTCCAACCCTGAGCTCTGTACATCCGGGTCTAGAGTTCAGAGAGAGGACATCAGAGGCATGAAGTGAGAGGAGTTCATGTGGCAGGGGATGTAGGCAGCCTGTGGGAGCCCAGGTTGGTCGCTGATGGAGCCAGAGGGAAAGAAGCACCTCAGTCTTACAACCCAAGGGACTGAGGGTTGGCAACACCAGAGACCTCTGGGGCTTGAAGGACCCCAGAACTTCCAGATGAGAACTCAACCTGGTTGATATGTATTTCAGGTCTTTACCTGGTGATAGACTGAAAGAATCTACCCATGCTATGCTTGGTTTCTGACCCACAGAATGGCAACATAACAATAGAAAACTAAAACAACTTTCTTTAATCTCTTGCCTTTTTATAAAGAGTACTCTTCTGCCTTGAAGGTAACATCTGCCTTATTCTAGAAATGACAACTGTATTTCTGTTGAGTTTCTATGGCCAATGTTCATTCCTTGAAGGCCACTGTATTCTGGCCGTACTCCTGTATGACCAAGGTTCTTGAACAGGACCCACACCACAGCCCCAGGGTCCCTTGTTGCCATGGTCCAGTGACATTCACCCAGTCCTGAAGCCCTCTTGTTATTTATTAAAAGTAAGTGATCTTGTGTTCTGTAAGTAGTGGGAAACCCTTTGCAGAGTAAGTGGGGGATACACACACTCATGCACACACACACACACACCACACCACACCCCCCCACACACACTCTCATGCAGACACACTCACAGACACACATACACACACTTTTCTCTACTTCCAGATTTTTATAACACTTTTCAGGTGCAAGAAATCGTTGGCTTTCTAGTCTCCTGCAAGACTGAGCTTCCCTTAAGTGGTAGCCCTTGTATGTCCTCAGGGTGTTTGCCTCAATCTTCAGACATTTTGTCTCTTTAATGAGGTCAGGTTGCAACTTCCAAATTCAAGTGGAGGGAAGCTGGGGGACAGTGTGCTGGAGGACATCAGGGGAGTAGAGGCAGCTAGACAAGGGACAGAGAAGTCCTGTTGCAAAGGCAAGCAAAAACACTGAAATGACACCCAGGACTTGGAGGCAGATTTATTTACATCGATAAGCCTTGATCAGGGATCTTTCTTAGAATATCAAGCCCTGACCTCTGGTGTTTTAGTGCTTGTGTGGGATAAGTAGTGGGAAGTACAGAGGCAGAATGGCTCGTCAGTTGGGGATTGGTTTATACAATGTACATCATAGTGGCCAGCTTTGTTTCATGATAACCAGCCATTTCTTTTTCAAAATATATATATATTTTTCAGCCATTTCTGAGAGACAGAAGCAGTGGGAACTGAAACAGGAACTATTAACCTAGACAACTAAGAAACTGAAGTATACTGGCTGGGGATGAGTAGGAGGGCTTTTCGGTTACAATAACTCACAACCTGCTAGATGTCTGACAGGAGTTTGTGTTCTCTAAAATTTAAGAATGAATTCTAGGATCAATGGCAGTTAACTCTTCAGTCCAACAATGTGATAAAAACAAGGTAGCAGAGCCAGTGCTGTGTCACCAAGTCTCCACTCATGCTCTCTAAGTTGCTGCTTTGCTCTACTAATTTTAGAAAAATTTGCTTACAAAAGTATGCTTGCTACCTATGCTAAATTCCTGTAGACCACTTGTAAGTCAAGCTTTCCTGCTTGTAACCCCATAGGCTGACCTCAGTTTGGCCCAGAGAAGTCTGAGATGAAGTCATTTTCATGTGTGAAAAACCCCTCAACAAAGAGTCACCTTAGCAACCCACTTAGCTCCCCTCCTGGAAGTGGGAACACTTGGATTTCAAAATACAATAAACTCTTTTGTTCATTTCTCTCTTGACTCTTTGTTTTACAAGAATTATATTCTTTCTGGGTTGAGAAAGGAACCCACCAGCTGCACAGTAACAGGTTCAATCCCCAGGACTACCAGTGAAAACCAAAAAAGGAATTTAATTTACTGCATGATACAACTGAGGAGGAGAGCTTTCACTCTGGCTTTTGAGTAGTTCCAATTTCCTTCCACAACAGTGCTTTTAGGGAATGAACACACACACACACACACACACACACACACACACACACACACACACACACACACACAGAGTCTCACTCATTTTAAAAATGTATCTACTTTTAAAAAGAGGAAGACAGACTAAAATGGAGGAACTACTACCTAGGCAATAAACAAACAAGTATACCGGTGGGATGAGGGGTCCTTGCATGCCACAGAAGGGGCTTGCGCATTGTCACCTCTTCTAGGGCCCTGAGGAGGGAGCATCTTTTCTGAGAAACCCGTCTTTAGCACCTAAGTCACTCAGTTGCTTCACTAAAATGTAGGCTGAGGCACAGCCACACTAGTGTGGGGCTCGTGTTGTGCAGAAGCCTGGAGAAGACGTAGCTTGGCTGACGCAGAAGAGCTGGAGGGAGGAAGGATGTTTATCGAGATTGTCCAGAGGGGGCCAGGGAGATGGCTCAGTAGAATTAGCCTTCCCTGGCAAGCACCAGGCCCTGAGTTCAACCTCTTGTTCCACAAGCAACAACAACAAAAAGATTGTCCAGAGAAACAGGGTCTGCAGGCTCTGTGGAGACAGACTGAAAGCGATTTATTCTGAGGCAGTTGGCACCTGCAACAGGGAATGCTGAGAAGACCCACAGTCTCCCATCTTAAAACTGGAGGCTCAGAAAAGGTATCTTCATGGTTCCAGCCCAAGCATGAAGGCACAGGACAGGGGAGCCACTGTACAAGTGCTTGTCGGAGGCATAAGAATGAAGAGCACCCATACCCGAAGGCAAAAGAAGGTGGATGTCCCACCTCATGGAGAGCAAATTCACACTTGCTTGTTGTTCCATGGGTGCTCTTGACGATGGGCAGAAGCCCACCTATGCTGGTTAGGTGATCTCTACTCAGTGTACAGATTTCAGTGCCAATCTCTTCTGCAAGCACCGTCATGAACATACCCCAGTGTTGGGCTAGGGGAGGATCATTTAGCGAAGTGAACAAATAAAATTAACCGTCACAGGGTGGAAGGATGGAGCTGGCACCAAAGGCGTCTGAAAGAGATTCCTGAGCTGAATGAGTGGGCCGAGCCTGGTGAGGCCATGAGGGAGCAGACAGGAGGCAGGAAGAGCACAGAAACAGCCAGCATGGGGTGTGGATGCCACAGATGCTGCCCTGGGCTGGGTGTGTGGTGAGCGTGTGTGGTAGGAGTCTGCAGGGCACAGGAAAGCGAAACTGCTTTTGCCCTGCCGAGGCAGTTTTAATTATTAATATTTATTTTTGTTTTATTTATTTTCTTGCAATGTATGTTAGGAATTTGAATTTTACCCTACAGGCAACAGAGAGCCCTACAGATTTGGTTTGGCTTTTATGAATACTGTTTTTATTTAGATAATGCCTTTACTTTATTTATTTTTTTTTATTTTCCATATATTTATTGAAGAACAAATAGCAATGAGACAGTTTCAAGTCAAATTAGTAGAACAGATTCAATAATTAATACATTGCATATTGCTTTTGTAGCGGTTATTTGTTGTACAAGGTGCAGACATGATATCCTATTTACAAACAGTATTAGAGCAGATGCCTCTCTATTCATTGATTTAAGAGAATGTAGCTGTATATCTTTTTTTTAAAAGCTGAATTATAGTACAGTTTCAATAAATAATACTTCTTACATTGTTATCTTCCTATGCACTCACTGTAAATGACAGAGACACTTGGCATGGGGGGGGTAAACTTAGATTTATACTTAAGGCTTTCTGTGCCCCAGGCCCTTTACCCTCACAGCATGAGCCTGAGCCTCAGCCTCCCGGCTGAGCCTATTCTGCAACCCCAAGGTGAGTCCAGAGTACTCTCAAGGGCAGAGTCCCATGATCAGAAGGCACTGGGCAGAGGCAAAGACCAACTACGAGCACTGCAGTAGTCCAGATCAGAAAGGTGGACACTAGTACGTGGTAAATGAGTGGGCTGGCAGGGGGAGGGGTGGAAGAGGGGTGGGGTAGGAAAGTGGAGAAACTGAGGGCAATCATTTTGACTGAATCCTTTTCTTTACGTTATTTTGAGTTCAGAATCTTTTTCTTATGAATTATGAAATCTTTCTCAATTACCATCCTTCCAGATGTGGTATTTGTACATTTCCCGTGAAACCTAGTCAAGGATGCACAGAGATAATAGTTCACTTTCTGCATACAAGCATAAATTGGAGATAAAGACTGCTTTAATTCTGTGTGTGTGTGTGTGTGTGTGTGTGTGTGTGTGTGTGTGTAATTTCATCCCAGGGTCTGCATAATGAGCTATGCCCCCAAACCTGCTTAAAATGTTTTTAATTTTTGAGACAGGGTCTCCCTAAGTTGTTGAGCTGCTCAGGCTTGGCTTGAACTTGGTTCTCTTGCCTCAGACTCACAGTGTCGCTCCACAGGTATGCTCCACCATCCCCATTTATTTCTACATTTCAAAAGAGCTATTGAATTAGTTTACTGCAAAATCTTTGAGCAAATTGAAGCATTTAAAGTAGGTCAGCCAAGGCTCCAGCTGGGTCAGGCAGGGAAAGGCAAAGGGCAGCATTCCATCCCATGGCTCACTCCCACTGACTGGAAAGCTGAGAAATTTCAGACAATCCAATGGAGAATGGAGGGGTTCATCCACTCGCGTGAAATGCAGGAAATTTGATGATACTTCTCACTAAATCAGAAGATGTTTTGGAAAACGTGTCTATAAAATGATTTTGTTTGCATACAAATCTTTATTCCCTCCCTGACTCGCTTTCTAATTTCTAAGCTGTATTGCCATGAAAAAATATATTTAAGTTTTAAGCAAAGACACATTGTTCTCATGCAAATACAGTGTCTTTTGTTCTCTGAAATGCCACAAGGATACTGGTCTCCTGAGAGGAACTAGGAAATGTTCCTTAAGATGCAAGCTTGGGCTTGCAGATGGCCCTTCCTGCAGTGGCTAATGCCTTTCCTATGGATGTTGGATGCGTCAGCGGTATGTCTCCTGCACCTGTAGGTGGCTGGATCCTGTGGTGAGTGGATGTGTTCTCTCCCTTCTCTCCCTTTCAGTGAGAAAGTTCTAAATCTTTCAAGTATTAATCAGAATATGACACCCTTACACTCACTCCCTTCCATGTTTCCCTTAGAGACATAAGGGCGAGCCAGAGATTATTTGCTGATTGTCTGAGTTTTTTTCAAATACAAAACATCTCTAAATGACAAGGCTAAGTTATATTCTAGAAGTAATTAATAGTAATTATGCTTAAATTATTTTCTTACAAATATTCATATTTCATTTTGAATTACTCATCATCCATTTGCCCTCATCCATCCACCCACCCACCACCCATCCACCCAATCACTTCCATCCATCCATCCATCCATCCATCCATCCATCCATCCATCCATCCATTACAAGTACTATTCTATAATCAGTGAATTCCTTAAAAGAAAACATCCTGAATGTAGGATTATTTTCTTGCTTCAAGGTAGTAACTACTTTTTATTTTGGAGCTTTCAGGCTTTCTGTATGTTGTCCAAATAGGCAATTAACTTCTCTGTATTGTATTGATTTTTAAATCTATTTTGTGACCACTGATGTGGTATGGTCCACAGAGAAACAACTATGGAATCGGTGCTCAAAACTTATTCTAGCAAGCTTCTACTGTATGGTTACTGGGAAAGTGCTGCGAGCATCCCAGGTATAATTTCATCTCATCTTTAGACAACTTTCCTACAGTTCTGTGAAGTGGGGCCTGACTTCTAAATTAATAATCTACTGTATATTATTGTAAATTCAGAAGTGAGGCTCAATAAATGGACTAACATGCCCAAGGCTGCCAGGCTGTTAAGTGGCTGAGTCTGACATGGAACCCATGCTCACTGGATATAAATGTTTTATAGAGCACTTTCTCATGTATCAGGTACTGAGAAACAGTCTGAAATATTACAGGCACATTCCTGACCCCACAGGGTGAATCGGCAGGAGCAGCAAATATAGACAAATTACAACTTGAGCATCTTGCATGCCAATAGAGTGAGTTGAGGTATGTGGAAAGTATTCCAGATAGGGTGTAGTGGACTGTCTCTGTGAGGAGATAACAATCTAAAGCAGATGCACATGGAAGGAGGGAGTAAATTACGTGAGTATCTTGGAAAAGCTTTCCAAGAATAGAAATGAGAAGTACAAGAGCCACACAGGAAGAACTATCTTGATGTAGGATCAAGAAGAGCTGGGTATGGTGGTACAAATTTGTACAACATACACACACTCAGGAAGAAGACCAGCAAGTCTAGATATACATGGAAAACAAGGACACAGTAGGCAGGGGCAGTCCATCTGGGCCATGAGGGCTGGGGCAGAATGGTCATTGAGGAAGTCATTGAAAAGTTTTGGGCAAGGCTGTTATGTGATGAGATGGAATGATCACGGGAGAGGAGAACGGACAACACAGGAGCTAATTTCAGGATGGAAGTTGCTTAAAAGGCAAGGGGGGGGGGCAGGATCCAGTGCACAAATAGAAAGGCTGGCCTGAGAAGGTAAAGGAGGCCTGGCCTGTGAGTCTATTTGCAACAGTCGGGAGGGCTTGGTAGTGAAGGACACGCTGTTTGTGTTCTGATTGCTTCTGTTTTGCAATGAAAGAAGAAAGGTTGCCTATTGATGGCAGCAAAGGAGAGGGAGCCATAGGTTTGACGAAGAGAAAAAAAGTGTGAAATAGCCTCATGTACATCTGAGGATGGTGAGTAGGTTCTAAGGGGCCATAGAGGTCTGGGATCATAAGATTAAAGGAGGACTCTTCTTCTGCCTAAGCAAAGAGGAGAAAAATGGGTCTGTCAGGACTGAGCTTTGCTGGGTGAGAACAAAAAAGGGCTGCAGCAGCAAGCGATGGATGACAGCAATATGTGAAGAATCTTACCTAAGGAAGGAGTAGCATTTGCCTAATGTCCTGCAGGAGGACCAGTGGACCTGGGATAGGAAAATGAGGTGCAAAAGTGGGAGATGAAGGCCCAAGAGTGGTAGGCTGGGGCCGGGATGGTCGGGAATGATGCAGTCACTGGCTTTGGTATGTGCGCTACGGAAGTGACCATGCAGCGACTAACTTTGGGAATGTGGACAGTATTAGGGGATCACCTGCAAAGGCCAATTGGTGTGCATGATGGAGTGAGGGAGGTGGATGAGAGGAGTGAAAAGCCGAGGTGGGAGACAGGTCACCCATGCTCTGTGACTATGGAGCCCATCAGGATTCACAGTGGAGGAGGGTGCTGAGGCTTAATCTTAAACATTCTTGAAAGGTTCATGTGCTAAAGCTCGACTCCTGGCCTATATACTCCTACTGGGGGGGTGGTAGAATGATTAAAGGTCAGGTTCTAGTGGGGGGTCTGGGTACTGAAGGCAGGCTGTGCTCTTGAGAGGAGTCCCTTTCTCTCCCTCCTTTTTGTGTCCTAGCCATGGGGCAGATGATTTTGCTACCTGTGCTCTTACCATAATGTGCTGCTCCCTCCACCAGAGGTGTGAAAACAACTGATTCATCAAGCATGGACTGAAACTTCTAAGCTGTGAGCCATAATAAACATTTTCTCTTTACATGCTGATTCCCTCAGGCATTTGTCATAGTAATGGACATAAGACTAGCATGAGTGGTCCCCAACCTCCACCTATGCTCTTCTGTGATGAGAGTTTACAAGGAAGAGCCAAGACCATGACCCCCTTCCTGGATGACGTCTGCACAGACAGTCCTGAAGGCTGGTGATGTAACACCCTATTTCAGTGTTTTTCACCTCCTGAGTGACTGTTTGGGAAATGCAATCCTTTCTTTAACATTGGACAATAGATATTACATGAAGGAAGAAAGCATTAGTCCAGCTTTAATTTGTATGACTTAAGTAAGACAAATTGCAAAAAGTGGTGTGATCCATTTCCTTATGCCATTTTCCTGAAAAGATTTTAGCAGTGAGAATTAGGTGTATGAAAGAATAAAGCAAAAACAGTCTGTGGAGTTGTTGATGTCAGGTTTCCAATGAACCCGAAAGGATGTTTTTACTTCCTTGCAACACTCACAGCTGGCGGGGAGGGAGGAGATGCTTGAATGTCCTTTTGACGGACTTCACTGTGCTCCTGGCTTTGTTATCCCTGTGAGTCCAGCAAAGTGCTGGTGTGTGTTTGTGTATGTGCATGCGCACACCCAAGTGCCTTTATACCACCATGAGTGACAACTATCCTTAGGTATATTCTTCATACATCCAGAATCTGTGTTTAGGGGCTGGGGAGATGGTTCAGCAGAATAAGCGTTTCCCTGGCAAGTGCAAGGGCCTGAGTTCAGTCCCCGGTTCTGCCAAAAAAAAAAAAAAAAAAAAAAAAAAGAAAAAGACAGATTCTGTGTTTTCATAGCTTCTTTTCTGTTCAAAATGTGAAGGGTTTCAATGGTGCGTATTTGGGAACATCCGAAGGACTGATACAGAATCTTCCTAAGGTTATGAGAGAGCGTCACCTGGACACCCCGTGGTCACTTCAGGTTACAGCCTGCTCTTTGAAGAGTTAGGTTCTGAGGCTCTTGAGTGAACCTGCTTTTGACAGATTTCCCTTTCTCCTCACCTAGAAGGCCCTGTGTATACTAGAAGCAAAATTGCCTATGTCCTTTTAAAAAAGGAAACTTCAGAAATCTAGAAATCTCTTTCCACTGTGGCCCCATAGAGTCACATGGAGAGAGAGCATTCTCACACAGAGCAAATCAGTCAGGCAGTAGCCGTGACTCATTCACATGGCTGACACTGACAAAGGATCTACAAAGTGTGGTATGGGGTTACAGGATAAATCCTGAGGTTACGTGACTGACCTTATCATATATAAAAGTTATATTTCTTGTTATATAGGTCTTGCTTTATCTTGGTCTTAACCATCCAGCAGGAAAGTATAAAAATGAGGTATAAAAGGTAAATCCATATTCATATGCAGAGCTGTAAAAGGCTCAAGTCAATAACTTCTGACCTTGCCAGTCCTATGGACTGGCACTACTATTACCCACTACTGTTGTGGACTACTATTGGACTATATTGGATTATTTTGCTGAATTCATGCACCTAGAATATTTAAATGGCAATGGAATACCCATCTCTGACAAAACTAAACAAAAGAAGGGGATACAAATGAAGGACCATTTTGTATCTGTGTATGCAAAATAGGGTAGGTATACAGCTACTTTCTCTTAATTCAATGAATAGAAAGATTTGTACTAATAGTGTTTGTGGACAGGATATTATGTCTGCATCTTGTACTATCAATAACCACTACAAAGACAACAATATGCAAAGTATTAATTATTGAAACTGTCCTATTAATCGGTTTTAAAACTGTCTCATTGCTGTTTGTTTCTCAATAAAATTAATAAAAAAAGATACTTAGAAATCTCTAAATAGGAAAGGTCTAGAAAGATGGAGGGATAAAAATGATTCCAAATAAAACAACTTGGGTTGATGTTGACAAATTTAAGTAAGCAAACTTTAAAAAGATCCGCAACTGTAACAAATTTATAGACATGGCCACAAAATTAAATAGGCTCCTATTCAGCTCAAAAGAAAATTTAAAACAGAGACTATTCCTTAGCGACTGTGCAAGTATAAAAACTGAATGTCTAATATGTTGTATTCCAAAGTGAACATTAATGCACAGGTTCTTCTAATCTCCTTGGGCATAGTCATCTTTATATTTTGACAGATAAACTACAGAAAAGATAGCTTTCAGGAACATGGGCTGGGAAAGTACCTATAGCCCTGGGGAGATACAAAACAATTCTGAGGATCCGGCTTCTCTTTGTTGCACAGGCTGCTTGTGGATTCCAACTTCTCTGTGGCCGAGCATGGGGAGGGGCTTTCTACTTGGGCCACAGGCCTGAGGCTTTCATTAATTTAAGGGCTTTTGCAATCTTAGCTAAAAGTAACAGAAAAAAAATACCCAAAGGGAACAAATAGAGGTACTGTCTCTATGGATTAAAATGCAAAGTAGAACAAAGCTTAAGCTTCATTTTGTAAATGCTGGTCAAAGTCTTTGGAGGTAGGCATATGGACAGGCATGTCAGTCATTTAGGGTCTGTCTGTCTAAATGATGGAGAGACAAAGTGTACTAGCCCTAGATTTATTCAGGCCATCTCATGCCCCTTTAAGATGGAGGACATAGGAATGACAGTTATTTTCAGGACTGAGAGGGACATTCGAGGACCAGCTTTTACTTGGTCTAGTTCCGGACTGTCTCCTGGCATTGATGTTTAGAAGTCTCCAGCCAATTGTCCTGATCTGGCAGTCACCTAGGTTCCAGAAAAGGCAGAAGCTCACATGGCTGGAACCACTGAAAACACAGACAGTCTTTCCATGGGAACAGAATTGTCCTTGGAGCCATGAGAGTGTCTCTGTAGATAGGAAGCCAGGACTCAAATAATGACTGAGTGGGCCCCAGCCCAGCACACTACCCCCTTGTATCGGTCACCTGTCTTTTATGGGAGGGGGCTGTCCAGTATACAGAGTAGGTTGAAGCTGAAGCTGAAGCTCTTTCCATAACTTTTCTCTTACCATCCAACTAAAGCATGTTGCTGGGTAAATTCATGCTTTCATTTTAATTTCCATTTCTACAACAGCAGGGACCCACACTGGCTGGAGACAAAAGCTTCAAATCCAGAGTCAGGATCTTTAAATTTGAAATTTATCTTCTTTCTGTAGTGTTAATTAACAGGATTTGTGTGTGTGTGTTGCCTATGGAGTGTGAGTGTGTGTGTGTGTGTGTGTGTGTGTGTGTGTTATATGAGGACTGAAGCAAGGTCCTTCACACTAAGCTGTATCCCTAATCCTTATTTTAGATTTTTTTATTTTGATACAGGGTCTCTAGGTCACCAAGTTGCTCAGATTGGGCCTGAACTTGCAGTCCTCCTGCCTTAGCCTCTTGGAATTTTCATAGAAATCTCATTTTAGAATTTGAAAACAATACTAGACTTTTGTTAACTGGATGATTATTAGCCTCCTGTGTATGGCTGGGAGAACCTTCACAATGCCAGTGATGACGGGCAGCCATCACCCCCTGGGACACTTGCTCACCTTCTTCTGAACAGTAAAGCCCTTCATTTGCGTGAGTGCTCGAGCTCCTCAGCTGGAGGGATTACAGATGATGTTTCTTACTCTGTCAGAGTTGCTCAAGGAGAATATACTACTTATATACTCTTTAAATGCTAAAAATGGAGACCTCCCATAATATAATTTGGTCAAAATTTAAATTTTAAAAATCTCTGGTGTCCTCTTCTATGACTGACCTGTAATGAATGAGTATACATTTGGTTCCTTACATTGTATGGAGTTTTATTTCTGTAAAAAAAACTAAGATAAGTTTATGTGAGATGGGGATATGGCTCAGTGGTACAGCCTGGGTTCAAAACCCAGAATCACCAAGGTAAAATAAAATAAAGATATCTGTCTGTCTGTCTGTCTGTCTGTCTGTCTGTCTGTCTGTCTGTCTATCTATCTATCTATCTATCTATCTATCTATCTATCTATCTATCTATCTATCTATCTATCATCTCTATATATATGACTGTGTAGTATAGTAATAATGTAAATAGCTTTGATGGCGGGTTTTATGGGTTAATCGTGTTCCTCCAAGTTCCCATGCTGAAGCAAGTGCTAACTTTCAGAATGATCGCACTTGGTGATGGGGTCCTCAAGGCGCTAATTCGGGGCACATGTGGTAGGTGGGCGCAGCCCTTCCAGTATGGAGGCCTCCTTATGGACAGAGCACCAAAAGCTAGAGAGGCTCACAGAGGAGAGATCAGCTGAAGACACAGCACAGCGAAGCCACCTGCAAGCCGAGGAGAGAGGCCCGAAGAGCCGCAAAGCACACGCAGTCCTTGACCTTGGGCTACTGGTTCTCAGAACAGCGGCAGAAGAAATGCTGGTGAAGGGGTGGAGTCTATGGGATTCTGATACCAAGAGGTCGCTCTGCAGCCTGTGTGGCTAGCCCACCGAGGGGTAAGTGCAGGGGAAACCTACCCACACACTTTGTGAACACTTCAGGGATGCCTACTGTGGTTTGATCTCAGGGCCCACACACTGAGTATAATCCCAGCTCTTTTAAAGTATTTTTTTAAATGTGAGAAAAGATTTCACTAAGTCATTATATTGCTCAGGCTGGTTTTGAACTTGTGATCCTTCTGCCTCAGCCTTCAAGAGACTGTACCCATGCATCACCACGCCCAGTAAAATATTTTTAAATGACTCTTTAAGAATGCTTCATTGATTACCAGAGCTAGAGTACTTTTAGTTAACTGCCTGATACAGCAAACAACACAGTACATATTTTAAAAAAATATTTTACTCTTACTTTACTTCATTCCTTTATAGCCAACTTTTTTCCCTATTCATTACCAATCTCTTCCATTTACAATTTTCTCAAACTTGAAAGCATATCTCTGATCATGGGTACTCAATTGATGCCTACATTGTACTGCCTTCATATCACTAATGCCAAATAACCTTTTTTTCCTTTTAAATAGTCTTCTCAGTGATGTAGAGTCACAAAGTTTCTTGGTTTTGTTAGTTTTCAGTGTCCTGAATATTTTTTGTTTGTTTATAAGAGTCCTTTAAATTCTTCTCAAATATCTGTGTTCCAAAGACTTGGTGCATATTGAATTATTATATACTTTCTGATTTATGTTTATTAAAATTTCTGCCATAAATATGTATATATATTTTCTTATAAATTTTAGCTATCTAAAGCATGATGACTACTTTCTATTTTAATTTGAAGCATATTGTTTTTAAGACCAGGAAATGCTTTCATCTTTTATTTTAGTGGTTATTATTCTATGTTTTCTGGTTTGGAAACATCCATTGTTCATAAATTGTGTTGCTACTTTTTAAAAAAATTTCTTAACATTTTCATCTTTTACTTATGATATGTGTAGGGTGCATGTTTTGGCTGGTGTTCTAATTCAATGTAATTCTTTTTTTCTGTGGTCTGTTAAGTCCTGAAGCTCTGACAGTTCATTGAAAGGTAGGTCCCATGTCTCCTCAATGTCCTTCCTACCATTCAGTGCTCTGATGAAACCTTAAAGCCAAATACTTACTTTCAAATCTTGTTGAAAACAAGGGTAGAATTTTCCACAATTTCCTTCTACTTATTGAACTGAATTTGTTCTAGAAGGAGTCAGTCATCCTCTGAGTTTTCTTAATTTCTCTTCACTTGAACTACCTTACAATTTATAGATGAAAAGTAATGACAATAATATGGGTGCAAAGAAACAATAAAGGATGTTCTTGCCTAGTGGCGGAGCAGTGGAGTCTCCTCTAAAAAGTGCCTCCAAGGACAACCCACGTGCCCACTTATGAATGGATAAAAAGGTGTGCAATCTAAATACCATGGAACATTACCAGCCTTCAAAAGAATAGACATTCTGATACAGAAACAACATGATTACATTCCGAAGATATTATGCTAGTAAAGCAAATCAACTGCAAAAAGACAAATGCCATATGATTGTATTAATGTGACTGCATTTATATGCTTACACAGAGCAGCCAAACTCACCAAGACAGAAAATAGAATCCTTGTTGCCAGGGATGACAGGGAGGGAGGAGCCAGGAGGCAGTGTTTGATGGGCACAGTGATTCAGCTGGGGAAGATGTAGTAATGCTAGCACAACAGAACTGCACTTAATGCCACTCAGTTGCACACTATATTTATTTATTTATTTTTCACTTATTTATTTTTGATAAAGGGGGATCAAACTTAGGACCTTGCGCTTGCCAGCCAGGGTAACTCATGCTGCTGAGCTATCTCCCTGGCCCTTAGTTTTGATTTTAAGACAGGGTCTGGATAAGTTGTTCAGGTTGGTTCAAATTTATGGTCCTCCTGTCTTAGCCATCAAGAATATTGGTATGTACCACCATCCTCTGCTCAGAAAGAGTCATTTTACTGTAAGTTAGACAGAGAGACAGAGACACAGAGACAGAGAGAGACAGAGACAGAGAGAGGCAGACAGAGAGAGGATATATTCAGAAAGACATGAGGACGCCAAACTGTCAGTAGCTTCAGGAAGTTTACCTTGGGGTGTGAGGAGGCAAACCGCTCTGCTTCTAGCTCTTCCAGCTTAAAGCTGGGTGCATCCTAGACCCCTTCATTGTCAGAAAGTCTCCTCAATTTCTGGCCCCAGCACTATATGAGTGTAGATTTCAGTCTTAATCAACTGTTGGTCTTTTTTTTTTCTGCTTATCACTCCCACTGGTATGCTAGGAGACATTCTGTCCCTTGTATCATGGGTTAAGTTGTGACACTGTAAGGTTTTTAGCACCTACACCTAGCTACATATGTCATGGGGAGGGAGAAAAGGGAACTTTTCCTCCACTTGGTTAGAATTAACATTTTTTCTTTTAAAAGTTATTGATCCTATAGGAAACAGAAAGACAGATCTTTGTAAATGGGAAGGGGATCAAGAAATGGAGGGTGGTCAAGGGAAGAGGCAGACCTAGAAGGACTTAAGAAGTGCCATGTATATGTACTCTTTTCACATGATAAATGTAGTCATGATGTCTCACAAACATGTACTATGTAGTAAGAGGCTGAGTCAGAAGGAACACAAGTTCAAGCACAGCTTGGGTAATTTAGCAAGATTCTATGTTATGGCTTTTATCTAGATGTCCCCCTGAAGTTCATGCACCACTTGGTGAGGCTGTTGGGAGTGACTGGATCATGGCTTTGATACTAGGTCAGTCCACTGATGGGTTCAGCCTGCTTCTGGGTTGGAATGATGAACTTGCTGAAGAGGGAAGACTCACCCAGCGTGTGCGAGGTACCAACCAATAGGCTTGCAGCAGGGATGGGTGAAGAAGGGAAAGCCTGCAGGACCACGGCTTGCTGCCTGCCTTCCCTGCCATGAAATGTTTCTTCCTTGCCATGTGCCCTGTCACGCTGCCCTATGGGCTGACACCCCTATAGGCTGTCAGCTAAAATAAAACTTCCCTCCTTTAACTTGTGGGTATTATTTTTGTCCCTAGCAATGATAAAGTAATTAAGACCCTCATACAAAATAAATAAAAATGCACAGGGGACGAAGTTCAGCGAGAGGGCACTGGGTCTACTCCTCCAGCAGGATGCTTTTCATAGCACTGCTTGATGTCTGGTCTTTTCATTTAATAAGGCATATACTGAGGGCCTTTCTCCATCATGCCGCTTGGCTCCCTACTTTCTTTTCTCCTGGGAAATTACCAGTCTTCCTGCTACGTACACTGGTTTTTCCTCTTATTGCCATTTCCATCATTCATCAATAGGTAATTGTCTATCCATACTTAAGATTCTTGTCATCCTTGTGCAGGGGCCATGCTAAGCTTCTCCGTATTGTTCCAATTTTAGTATATGTGCTGCCGAAGCAAGCACAATACTTAAGATTCTTGATCAATTTGCCCAAACCGAAATTTGGATAACTATTATAAAGCAGTCTTGAGAAAAATAGATCCAATAGTATGCAGGTGCTTTTAAAAAAGCACCTGCATTTTTTTGTCTCCTCATCATCCTTGAGTATCATAATGCCTTTAACTTTTTTACTTTCTCTTTAGAACATTATTTAAACAGACTATGGTTCTGGAGAAGTTCTACGCTGACAGCAAAATTGAAGAGTAAGTAGCAAGAGTTCAGATGTGCTCACTGCCCACAGCCTTTTCAGTTTCCTCTGCTACTGGCTTTTCCCATGGGAAGGGGGGCATTTGGCACAGAGGGTGAACCTGCACATCATGATCATTTAGAATCCATAGTTGACATTAGGGTTCACTCTTGGTGTTGGATATTCCATGGGTTTTGACAAATACACCACGGAATGTATCTATTATTATATTTTCATGTGCAATAGTTTCACTGACTTAAAAAAAATGTTTTGGACCCCTCCTATTTAATTCCCTTGCCCTTAAACTTTGGCAATGAAAAACCTTTTTATTGTGCCCATGCATGTACCATTCCCAGAATGTCATAGTCGGATTTTTTTTTCCTTTTTTTATGTATTTGTTACAGGGTCTCACTATGCAGCTCAGACTCATAGTGATCCTCCTGTTTTTGGCCTCCCCAGCACTGGGATTACAGGCATAGGCAGCCAGCCCAAACTAGGTCACTGGCTCAGTGCACAAGGGGTGCGGCAGGGCCGGCATGACATGTGGTGATGAGAATCAAAGCCTGGTCCCTGCACTTGCCTAAGCAGGAGCTCAGTCTGCTGAGCTTTTCAACAGCCCTGAGTCAGAACTTGAGCTAGCCAGGGAAGTGCTTATTCCATGAGCCATCTCCCTGGCCCGACCACTGGACTTCTGAGACAGAAACATGCTTTATCTTTGCCAATATCCACATTTTATTTGTCTTTCAATAATTTTAAGGTTTTGTCATATTGGTTCTGTATATTTCTTACTAAGATAGTTTACTTTTATTAGTTAATATTAAAATTGAAATAGTGTGCAGGTTCAAATTCAAGCCATTTTAAAATGTGACCAGTGAATTTCATGCAAGCTTGCAACAGTACGAAAAATTATGGTTGTTTTCTCTGTTTATATAACCTGTTTAGTATTGAATTCCTCAACCAAGGGGGGTTTCCTAAGAAGAGTGCTGTCTTTATTTACCCTTCACATAGACATCCTGTGACATGAGGGTTTTAAAAAAAAATCTTTCATTTCTTTATGTATTTGCTATAGGGTCTCACTACATAGCTCAGACTCATAGTGATCCTCTTGTCTCAGTGCCCCCAGCTGGGATGACAGGCATATGCCACTGTGCCTGGTTTCAGGGGCTGGCATAGTGCACCTGGGGCATGAGGGCTGGCACGGCACATGGTATTGGGGATTGAATTTGGGTCCTTATGCTTGCCAGGCAAGTGCTTAGACCACCGAGCTATCTCTCCAGCCTATTTCTTCTAAAGGGCTTTATATGAATGATGAATTGTAATTTCTCTAAGCATCTTTGAAGGAGTAGCAAAATTATGTTTATTGCTTTTGACCAGAAAAATAAGCCAGGAAAATAGATGACATTTATTAGATTTTAACTTAATGGAATGGCTCCTCCTAATCATAATTGTGTGGTGAGCAGGAAACACTAAGTCAGTGTATATTCATTTTAAAATGTATGTTTTTAAATTGCCAGAAAAATAAACTGTTTTGTGTATTTGAAAAAAATATACTAAAATTGAAGGCCTTTCCCTGTTTTATTTACTAATTAGTTTTCCTTTGCTTATAGTAGAGGTACTGACTCTTAAATCTTTGAGAAAATGTATTATTCCTAATAGTTTAAATCAATACAGGCTATTTATAAGTTATGGTAATTTTTTCCCTGATACTGAGTCTTCATTTTATTTATTTTTCTTACCAGAAGCCTTGCTTGCCCTTCCAAAATAATGTTAAGTAACTGAGGTGCAGTGATATGTCTGTGTTATTCCTAACTTTAATGAAACTCTACTTCATGCTTCACTAGAAAATGATACTGGTATTTACCTTTAGCTATATCTAAATATGTAAGTCAAGTGAAGGAATTAACTCACATTTAATGATAGTTACACATTTAATAGCATGAACTTGTACTTTTCAGATGTCTTTTTATATCTATGGAATCATGTGAGCTTCTATTAATATAATTTGTCATATTGATAGCTTCTGAATATTGAATGAACTTTGTAATCTGGGCATAAACTTCATGCAGTCCCACTGTCTTAATGTGCTCTTGTCATCTCTTCTTAAATATTTAACTTATGATTTTATATGTACACTAACCACTATACGATCACAGTGCACTACCGGGACCTCTATATGTATACTTAGCAAGAAGATAGCCTGTATTTTTTCCACTTAAATACTATTTTTGATAGTTTTAGCTTTGTCAGTAAGGTCATGATGGAAAGTTGTTTTGGAAGTATTTCTTTTTCTATCTTTGCTCTAGAAAATTTAAATCATGTCAGATGTTTCTGTGCCTCAGTCATTTTGAAAGACTTCACCAATGTAGTGAAAGACTTCATCCATTTGTTTGGCTTCAGGGAAAATAAATATTTTTATTTGTATATTTTGTGCCAATCCCTTTGCCTCTAATCCCTGAGAAGTCTATATTTAGATCCAGGTGTATGGAAAGAGTGAAGAAGCTTTCTGTTTGAGAGGGCTTCATTTAATTTTCAAGTTCACTTGTATCAGGGTCATTGGATAAATTCATGTCAAAATTTATGATTGTCAGGTAAATATATATTCATCTTGATATATTCATGACTTCTAAGTTGGGGTCTTTTATCCAGGTATTTGTGCCCAATCTTATTCATTAAGAGCAATTTTAGCTTTTATATCACTGTCAAAGACTATAGTGTTTTCTCCAATAATGATGTAGGTAGACTTTGAACAAAGTCTTAGGACAGCTAAAAAGCCTGTCAAATTGACTCTGTACACCAACAAAGAATGACACTGGTGTTCCTTATGACAGAGGGACAATGAATCTGTTCAGAACCCGTTGAATACCTTGGATCCAGTCCCTAGGAATATGCATATTTACATCCACATAACACCAGGATTTCATAGATAGCTCAACACAAGACCTTGAATCTTTAAAAATCAGATAAAAATTAATCTTCTAAGAATAATAGTTTAAGTCAATTCAGGCCAGTTTAAATTATTCTCTAGTGCAGTTTCAGTGGAAAATTCAACTTGAGGATGTGTAGAGGTAGACATTGGTGCTTTGCTCAAGCTCCCTGCCATGGGATTCTTCTCACTATCACAGGGCGGCAGTGAGCACCAAAGATCATTGTCCCAGACATCATGTGGATTTTAGGATCAGAACTTGGTATGGTTAGCAATTGAAAAAAGAAACAAAAGTTGCCTGGGGGATGTACATGAAGTGTCAGCCCCAGTGTCCATCGATGTACATGAGAAGTCATCAAATAGGATAAGGACAAGGACAAGAGTAATATGTCATAATATCTCAAGATGTTTGAGATTTTAGTACTAGCAACAGAAACATGCACAGAATGGTAAAGATGAAGTCAGAGGTGGAGTAGAATCCATACAATCTCCTAAACTTTTATGTCAAACAATAGGACCCAAGCACCTCACTTTCACTTCTCAAATGTAAAGTAGCCCTTCCTTCTGGTGATGGCAGCCTCTGGAAGCATGTGCCTGCTCATACTTAATCAAGCCTTGGAAATTTCATTTTCTGTCTGTTCCAAGACTTTTCTGGGGAGTTGCTATCTTGCTTTATGTTAAGCTCACATTGAACCTCACTGATGATGCTGGTCTCAGTCCACACTGCTTCAAGAATCAGGAAAACATCTGGAGCTCCTAATAGGCTGAGTTCAGAGCATCCAAAGCTCTAAGGAACTTTCTTTCAATGACAAGTCAATTCCATGGCTGGCCCACACCCATTCATGAAAGTATACTTGAACAGGTGAAGATAAGGATCCTGTCCCAGATTTGAGCTAATCCATAAGTGTCATATATGGGAGACTGCTGCCATGATGAGGGAGAGATGTGTTTGGCAAGAATCAACATCTGGGAGTGACTTGCTATGTGGTGGGAAAGATGAGACCTGGACATAGAGGGCTTTTCTGCATAGATCTCCTTCCCCACTTCCTGGTTCCTTCTTTCTTTGTGTGGTATATATTTGATGCCTTCCTTATCATCTATCCAGCTCTGGTTCTCTCGACCCTCCTCATGCTTCTGGCCTTAAGTACATGATCCAGCCTTAATGGTGGGCTAACATGTAGAAGGACCCTTCTGACTTTGAGAGGTATCTTCTTTTGGAGGATGTTTGTATACACTGGGCATAGAAGGGTGCTCAGAATTCTAAGGGTATTCCTCCAGATTTCACACTTAAACTCCTGTCCTGTCTAGGAGATGAAGTTGTAGACATGATGTTTCCATCTACATAGGCATTGTAGGGAGACATGGCAACCATGAAGCCTGAATGGCCCTCCCGTCTCTCCCTACTCCCCTGTGAATCTTCTCATAGTAAACTCAGTCCTTCTGGAGCTCTAAGGATAAAGGCAGCCAAGATTCGTGCTTTGATGTCTACCTGATTAACATTCTGCTTATTATGAAGACTTCCATCAGCACACTTCGAGACCATGCTGAACTGATTTGTGAGATGGAAAAATGGTACTTCTTAGTCAGTGTCTCTTCTGACTCATACATATTACCTTTCAAATGTTTTCTCTATTCTTGTCTCTTTTTTTTGCATGCCAAAGATCTTTTTTACTTCTACTCACATGACCAAGTTTTCATTGTTTTTTTTGGGGGGGAGTAGCTATTTCAGCCCACCCTAAGGGCTGGACTGGTATGGCATGTGGTGCCAGGGATCAAACTTGAGACTGCTGAGCTATCTCACTGGTTCCCTCTTCACTGGTGTTTGCTCAGCCTCTTCAGTTGGTCATTTTAAATTAATGTGAAAAGGAAACAGAATGTCACTTCCAAGTAAATTGCAGCTCGCTTCATCTGGGACAATGAGAATGAAGAAGAACCCTGACAGTGTCAGGCAGCACCATCATTGAGGAAACAATGGCATCTACTGCTGTAAGACTGAGCAAAGCAATGAAGCAGAAAACAAAATTGTGATTTAAATCCTGGATTACCACCTGGTTAGATGTGCAATCTATGTAGGCCCTTTAGATATGATGTCTTTATTTAAATGAAGAAAAGAAGAGAGATTCCAGTCATTCCTATGCCAACCATTTCATATTTCTATGACTTAGGTCTATCTGTGGCAATAAATTCTACTCTATTATTTATAAGCCTTAAAATGAAAATATAGGAAAATATAAATATTTAAATTCAAGGAATAAGACAATGAGTTCTAAAGTAATAGTGCCTGCCTTTACAGCCTCCTCTATGGAAATATTTGACTGTCTAAGGAACTCCTGCTGCCTGGCATTTCCCTGACAAGCAAGTAGTACATTCTTTCCCAAGATGTGCTCCTCTGCACTATTTTGAAATGTTTGTTTCTATGTACTCTTAATCCATCAATCAATGTATCTCTGTATGTATGCACGGACACGCATGAAACACACACACATAAGAGTGCTCACACACAGAATACAACACAGGAAAGACACATCAGGGTCAGATCTGATTAAAGAGAAAGAGCCAGGACTTACAGGAGCTGCTGAGTTTTTGACCGTGACACTGGGGGTGGTGGCTCGCAGGGCTCCACTCACTCCGTGGTAGTATTTGAAGCAGATCTTAGTTTCAGCTGCAAGACAGAAGTGAAACGAGACTGAGAAGTAGGATAGAGCTCAGAAAGACACCCAAGGCAGAGAAGACATCTGCAGGGACAGCGCCACCCTTCCCCAACCAGCCAGCCCGCGCTGAACAGTGATCGTCACCATGTGTCCTCATAAGCAGGCCTGACTTCTTCATAAAAATATATTATGGAAAATTGTGTTGGTCTTCACCTTTTTATGCCAACCCATCTCACATCATCAAAACTCGCTGCATGCCATGACAAATCTAGGTATGTTGATGCCCATAACCACCCTTGTATAATTTCCTATGATTTAAATCATGACAAAAAATATCTTGGAAATTTTAAGGAAGTTACTAAAATATACAGGTGGGCACATTAATGAGGTGCTAACGAACAACTTCTTAGCATGACAATCTATTTTCTTCCGACTTGTGTGGATGGTAAACAGCAACATTGCAGCTTTAGGGATCACGGCACCTGGGCTTGGATTTCACTCTGCTGTGCACAACCTGTGGGACAGGGATCCAGTCACTTGGCCTCTCTGTACTGCATGTTTCCTACGTGCAAAGCAGAACCAATAATTATATTTACTGAAGAGGGTAAAGGCAAATGAAAAGAGTTCATTTAGGGCCCAGAGATGTTGTTGGTGGTGACAATGTGGTGCCTGAACACCGATGTGACTCCATTGTTTTTTTGCATTTTGTTTTGTCAAGAACATCGGCAGGCAGCCTAAATTTAGGTCATTCAGTGGTGACCTGATTTTCCCAAGGCACAGTTGAAAGGATTGGGTTCTTAAAATCTGAAAATTTACCAGACTATTATTTTGTCTTTTGCATTCATTTTGTTGGGAATAATCTGGGGAATCTCCAGTTTGCAGTCCTGTTTCTCAGGATTGCAATCTTATTTCACAGATATGGAAAATTGTATTCAATTATAATATTTAAGAAAATAGCCATCTTCATCTGGGACAATGAGAATGAAGAACCCTGACAGTGTCAGGCAGCACCATCATTGAGGAAACAATGGCATCTACTGCTGTAAGACTGAGCAAAGCAATGAAGCAGAAAACAAAATTGTGATTTAAATCCTAGGCATGGTGGTGCATGCCTGTAATCCTAGCACTCGGGAGGCTAAGGCAGGAGGATTGTTGTGAGTTCGAGACCAGCCTGAGCTACAAAGTGAGCTTAAGGCCAGCCTGAACTGCATGGTGAGACCGTGTCTCAAAAAGACAAAAAAAAAAAAAAAAAAAAAAAAAGTCTGCAATTTCCTTAGCATTCATTAAAGTATATACACTATGGAAAATATCGATAAAGAATAAAAAGGAAAAATAAGGTCTTCTGTAAGTTTTTTGTTTTTGCAGACCTGAGAATTTCATACAATAATGCATGTTGTTTGTTTTAATTGCACTTTCTTAAGCATAGTGAACTATTATTGTAGACTTTGTAGATAATAATTTTCTTATTCTGGGAAAGAAATAAACAATAATTTCCTTGTTCCGGCAAATAATTAAGTAGAATTATAATTTGTTAATATTCCTCTATTTTTTGAACATTTGTTCTTTTCCTTAAGAAAGGAGTGACATTTCACAAACTATTTGAGAAGTTCAAAGATGTTCCATTGGACAACAGGGCAACAATTTCTACTGAAAATAAGATCTCACCAAAAAATAACCAGCTTTGAAAACTGGAGATCAAAAATCCAGCCCCCATCAGCCAGCCGTGCCTTACCTGCTGTCACTAATGTCTTGCTTGGTGCCTGCTTCGTAATGTGGGTGAGGAAAGTACAGCCTCACTGGGGCTCACAGGTTTGATCTCTAGTTTTCAAGGCTGATTATGTTGCTGCTACATAGTTCTCTATCCAAAATCCTCCCTCCTTTTTTCTTTAGTCGTAGAATTATATGTGGGATTATAATGCTCAGTGGACATCTATGTTTTGTGTTTTCCCCTACAGATAGCATCCATGTTGCTTCCCATTGTTATTTGGGGATTCTCATCATATGTAGCTAAAGCTAAAGCTTACCCAGAAAGGTCCTTGATGCAGAAGATAGAAGTATTGCAATATTCTTCCTTAGATTAGGAGAAATGAATATTTTAATAATTCTCTCTTCCTGTGACCAAACCACTTTTCAAACAGCACTTTGTATTTCCCCTAGCATATAACATCATGATTATTCTGTCCATTCATACCTTTGTCAGCACTAAGCATTAGCAATTAAAAAGAAGCTTAAAATAGAATCTATTTCATTCTCATTTCATTTATTGGTTGACTAGCATTTTTTTTTTTTTTTTGCCTTTTTGAGTCAGGGTCTCATTATGCAGTTCAGGCTGGCCTTAAGCTCACTTTGTAGCTCAATCAACTAGCATTTTTGAACCCTTTTCCATCCACCTTTAATTAGCTATTGAGTATTTAAAATCCATTAAATTGAGTCCAGAATGATTTATGGGTGTTCCTGGTCTCCTTTCAGGGGTCTTGAGAATATACTTTTCATTTCCTTTCTGAGTTGTGCTCTCTCTAGTTATTTTCCCTATCTTGACAGTCTTTCCAAGCTTGTGGTGGACAATGTAATGACCTTATTCCCTATATATTCTCCAAGTCACCTCCCAGCTGTTCCTGCATTAAAGTCTACACACCCAGACCCAACAGTCTCAGCTAAGAACCATGTTTCTTATAGGTCAGGGATGGGTCCTGCATAAATCAGTGAGTGATGAATCTATATAATCACAAGGAGTCAGGGCTATCCAGTGCATGAGTTTCTCTGCCTTCTGGCCTTCAGAAGATCAGCTTTCAGGGGCCAGAAGGCCTCACAATAATCTTAGCTGGGTGCAAGAAGCATTGAGATAACAGGCATCTGGGGCTGCTTTTCATTTAAAAAAGAAAATTATTTCAATGCCTTTAAGCAAAAAGGTCAGAAAAATGACAAAATCCTTGTAAAATCCTATTGCCAGTTAAGCCGATTATTTCCTACTTTGAGTCAAGAATTCATAGAATCCTTCAAAGTGTGGTGTTCTCCTTTCAAGGAATTGTGGACAAGGGTCAGTTTTTATTTTTTCTCAAACAAGTATTTTAGTAATATCTTGTTTCTCCTGAAATAAGACCTAGCTGGAAAATAATCAGTCCTGAAAGTTAAAGATCCAAAATGTCAGCCCCAGCCAGTTAGAAAAGAACTGAATCAAATTGAATGGTTAGGTTCAGTGTCAAGCTTATGGGGGAAATTTGATTCACTTATCATCCAGTTTGGTGGACAGAATTGAGTTCCTGAACAAAGGTCCCACTGTATTGTTGAGTGATGTAACCATTTTATAGTAAGATAGGAGGAGTTACCATGTCCTGGTAGGTCCTAATTCTTGGGAAAACCATATATTTCCTAAGCCCAGTGTTGGATGAGTTTTGAAATTGTTCAAGTGCAGATAAAGGAGTTTCCACACTTAAAAATACTGCTGTCTCTAAAAAAGTATCACAGTTCAAAACTCAAAAAATGTTAAGTGATTTTTGATCACTATGTAAGATTTTGTCTAAGAAAACCTACACAAGTTCTGCCTTTCTTGGTTTTTCTAGGTAAAATAATAGTAACAATTCAAAAACTTCCTCAAAGTCCAAGACATCTTCTGAACACAGGCATCTATTTCACAGTTCATGTGGGATGTTTATGTGTGTAGCGACAGAAGTCTAGGAAGGCAAAGTGATCTGAGGAAGTGGGAAGGCTGTGAGACAAAGGTACTAGAAGTTCAATTCTTGACTCAGCTCTCACTGCTCCTGTAAATTGCAGCACTCTCTCAATCTTAGCCTCAGTTCAAAATGGTAATGTTTCTGCCTATGCCGTAGATATTGTCTCATATACTATTGTTATTGTCTTAGTTACTTTTCTTGTCGCTGAGACAAAATACCCAACATCCAAAGTTAAAGAGTGAAAGGTTTATTTAGCTCACAGTTTATAGTGGCTTCAGTCCATAAATAGAGACAGAGAGAAGCCTCTTGCTGTCCCTTGTATGGCATCCAGTCTACCAGGATAAGGTTGATGCTAATAGAATTAGTGGATTAATTAATCAATCACTCACCCTTAATCCTAGCACCTTTAATCCCAGAATTGCACTACAAATCAATCACCTACTCGAGATTCAGTCACTTCCTATGACCATGTGCACTTTTGCGATGACATCTAGACACAAACCATAACAGTCATGCAGAACAAGTGTATTACTGTTCTAATAACAGGCATGCCACATAGGAAGGCAATAGAGTTGCCTCTTGGTTTCAATAGAGCTGATTTGGGCAACTGCTCAGAGTTGTCTAACATAAAGGCATCCACCCAAAGTATCCTTGGGGAGTTGATGAAAAACTCATTCTCCATTCACCAGAGAGTATAGCTGTTGCTGTTCCAGAGAAAGGGCTTGGCCAGTGGTAGTCTTACAAAAGATCTCTTAATATCTTGGTTATTTTTCCTTGGTACATGATTTATTTTCAGTTTTAACCAGGGTCGATCAGCTTATTAACAAAGCAGAGCAAAACTGAGAATGTGTTTAGAAAGTACAGATTGAGTCACTCCAGCTTTAGTATTTTTCCTTATAATATTTTTTTTCCTACTATATTTTTGAGGGACCAGCAGACCTGCTGTGGACCTGAAACACTCAGTATTCAGTGAGGGTAGTAGAACTGGAGTTAGCAAAATAATCGACTAAGGTTAAAAGTTGTGATATAAATTCACTTTAATTAGCTAGTATTTAATATATCCCTAACTCACTTTTACTAACTTCTAAATTGATCTTCATAAGAATCTTATGAAGTACAAGCAATTATTATTAACTTCTTTTTATGTGCTTGGTACAATAGTTCACAAAAAATCAGGCCTCAATAAATGTCACTCATCAATCCTATTTTACATTTAAGGAAGATGAGGCCAAAGTTTAAAACTTAATTATTCAAGGTCACACATGTGGTTCAAAGCAGAGTTGGAATTTAAGTAAAAGTATTAACTCTTCATTTAATTATTGGCTCTGTAGAATTTTTAATAATTCAAGTTTGTTGATCAGCTAGCAAAGGTAAACTCTCTCCAGTTATGGTGTACCAGGTAAGTCAAAGAATATCTACAAAATCTGGAAAAACAGAATAAATCTGCTTAAAGTAAGGTTGGGTTGATTTAGATACAGTTAAAATTGAGTTTCAGATAAAGAATAAATTATAGTGTAAGCATATGACCTGTATTATATGAAGCCTATTTTTAAAAATTACTCATTGTGTATCTTAAATTCAAATTTTAGTGTCCTATGATTTTTTTCCCCATAAATGTGGGAATCCTAGCCTGAAGGCATCAGAAACCTAGCAAGGCAGTGTAAAATAGAATAATGAGGTCAGCATTCCAAAGATAAAGCTCAGATGAGCCCCGGATTACAATGGCTATGTCCCTAAGGGTGCCCATGTTGATTCCAAACTAAGCCTCTGAGAGTCTGAAAAGCTGAAGAGAAGTTTTGACAGACTTTCAGGGTTAAGAGAATAAAACTAAAGAATCTAGGGCCTGCCAAAGAGAAGGACTCTGGCAAATCCCTCATGATTTAAATTGGGGCTCTGAATAGCTCACCAGATTTACTTTTGACAGATATACTGTCCCTCACTTTGCAAATCACCTCAATTGTTGAAATTCTACTGAGATTATTCTGGATTTCTAGACATCAGTTAGAAGGAAATGTAAATCAAGTGAAAAATATGATTGTAAACCCCAAATTGTTTCCTCAGGTTTTTATTTATACAGAGATTCCTCATTTAATGACTGGGTTCTGATCCTATGATAAGATTGTTGAAGGAATTGGATTCCAAATGAGGAATTCTATATAGTATGTACTTTACAATATGCAGAACAAGGAAATTGTCAAAGGAAACTTCAACTTAATGACTTTGCTCTTATTTGCATACTTCTTAAATGTTGTACTAGAACATAGATCATAAAATGATAGGACTGAACTGTGCAGTATAATTAGCAAAAACTACTGTAGAGAAGCCACATAAGACTGCACTGTTGCTTATGTCCATGTCTGAGAAGCAGGTAGAGTTGGAACAGCTGATCTCAGTTGTAAGCATCCATAGTCATTAGACAGATAGGTTGTTAAATAAGCAACAACTGTAGTGTGAAGTTCTTCATTTAAAAATGACCAAGTGCATTCAGAAATAAGGTAATGTATTTTAAAAAGCAAAGGAAAACAAATAAACAAACAAAAACTAGACATAAGTGACACAAACAGAGATACAGATTCAGGCTTTATAAAAACGTGTTCAAAGTATCCAAGGTAAAGACAGACAAGGTTAAAAAACATCAGCAAGCCCCCAGGCCTGGTGCATGTGTGGGACTTTCTATGCTAGCTGGATTCTACTCCAATAGGTGCCCAGGCAGGGCGTGCTCACCAGAACCTCCTCCATCAGATAGTCCTGGTGTGGAACCCTACAGTAGCACTCTCTGCAGAAAGGAAAGTGCTGAGACCCACCTAACTAATCCAGAAACAGAACATCTTGCCAGAGGGGCACAGCAGGTCTACTTCCATGGGCTGCAGCAGGAAAAAGTGGAGCACAGTGGCCAGATCCAAGCCAGGCCCAGCTGAGCAAAGTCAATTGGTAGATCCAGATATAGTAAGCTGAGACACTATGCTAGTCCCAGATCTATGAGAGCATCCTCTTTCTTTCTCTCTTGATTGAGAAAGGGTGAAAAAGGGAACCATGGTGAACTAGTCTGCCTGGAAGACTACAGGTACAAAACTACAGGAGAGGATCAGACAGAACTTAGAGGAACTAATTTAAATACAAATTGCCAATCTAATATCTGCTTAGCTATACAGTCATAATGTTTGCTCTTAAGGTCTAAAAGGAAAACCCATTAGATGTAAAAGTTTGTCAACTGCTAAATCTCACTACTCATTATTAGTGTTGCTAATTATAGTTCTGTAAATACAAAACTGTAACTGCATTAACCACATAAACTGTTTTGGGTAACAATATTAGTACATGCTAAGGTAATTACTGAACCAAAGCTCCTTCACCAAAGGTCAGAAGACAGTGCTACATAAAATGAGAAAGAGAAGGAGCAAAATGCAGTCTCAGGCCATGAGCCCACCTAGAACACATACAGGAGACAACAGCATAGAAGAAATTGGGAATCGCATAGTTGAAATCTCTGAAATAATAGTGTCTGAAGTAACGAAACAACTGCAAAAAGGTATAAAAGAAATCAGCACACAAATACTCTCTTAAATAAAAGAAGAAATGATAACTATAAAGAAAGAATTACTAAGTTCCAAAGAAGACACTAATAAAAAATATAGGAGAACAGAAAAATGAGGGAATCTTTGAAGGAACAATATAAGAAAGGAATGGAATGCATGAAGCAGATTCAAAGAGATATATAGGAAATTAAAGCCTTGATTACAAGCTTACAAAACCTTTTGAATGAGTGAAGATAGAGCTTCAGATCTTGAAGACACCATTGCAGCTGCTGAAAAGGTAAGAAAATATCTCTTAAAAACAACTAGGATGCAAGAAAAAAAATAATTCAACATCTGCAAGGCGATGCAAAGATGAACAACATAAGACTAATAAGCATCAATGAGAAAGAAGGAGTCAGTACATTGATGTAAAAAGAGAATGGGCAGAAGTAATAAGAGAAAACAACCTGGCTTTCAGTAACTGAAACATATAGAACTCCAAATACCATCAACCTATCTAAAATCACACCCAGACATATAATAATCAAGATCCCACAAATTCAGCAAAAGAACAATGTACTAAAATCCACCAGAGAAAAGAAACAGATCACATTTAAAGGACAACTTATCAGAATAATGCAGATTTCTCTTCATAAACCATCAAATCAAGAACAGCATGAAGCAAAGTACATCAAGTTCTCTAAGAAGACAAATTCCAGCCCAAGCTGCTATACCCTGCAAAACTCTCAAGTTTGATGGAGAAGTAAAATACTTCCATGACAAAATACATCTAAAGAATTTCATGACGACATAGCTAATCCTACACAGTCTACTAAAAGATATTCTCTAGAGGGACCAAAATGACCACAATTCCACAAATTTAGAATGGAAAGAACCCACCAAACAGGGAAAACAAACATTGGAGAAAAATAGGTATAAAACAGCAGGTAAACAACATGTCAATCATAAGTCAATACATTTCAATTATAACCATCAATGTCAATGTACTCAGTTTACCAATTAAAAGAAACAGACTGGCACAGTGGATTAGGAAGAAAAATCCAACAATATGCTGTATACAAGAAACACATTTAACTCATAAAGAAATGCATAAGCTGAAAGTCAAAGGATGGAAAACAATACTACATGCCCCAGAATCTCAGAAAAATGCAGGGGTAGCAAGCCTGTTTGCAGACAGTCTGAATTTCAAACCAAGAATGATCAAACAAAATAAAGAAATACACTACATACTGGTTAGGGGAAAATTTCAAGAGGAGGAAGTAATACTCATAAATATGTATGCATCAAACATGGGAGCACCCAACTATATAAGACAAATCTTAATGGATATGAAATCTAATATCCAGTACCACAGTCTTAACAGGAGATTTCAGCACTACCTTATCCTAAAAAGATAGGTCAAGCAGACAAAAGAAGTAGCATAACTGAACCAGAACTTGGAACAAATGGACCCAGTGGACATATGTAGAGTATTCCACCCAACCACATCTGAATACTTTTTTTTCAGTTACACATTAGACATTTTCTAAAACAGACCACATACTAGTCCACAGATCGTGCTTAAGTATATACAAGAAGACAGAAATTTTCACATGCATATTATCTGACCACAGTGGAAACTGGAAATAAATGACGAGACCATAAAAACCCCATCAATACTTGGAAATTAAACAGTGCTCTCCTGAGCAACCAATGGGTTACAGATGACACTAAACAAGAAATTAAACAATATCTACAATTCAATGAAAATTCAAGCACAATTTTATGGGATGTAATGAAAGCAGTTCTTAGAGGGAAATCTATAGCTGTGAACTCACACATTAGGAAAACGAACAGGTTCTCTTCCTGCAGCAATGTGGGTGGGAGTACTAGGAGCTCAGGTTCAGAGTGAGACACTTTGGATTGTTTTGAGAAAATGGCAGACAAACTAGACATGGAAGAAATCACCAGCCTCAATAATGCCAAGCTGAAGAAGATGAAGATACAGGAGAAGAACACCCTGCCGACCAAGGAAACCATTGAGTAGGAAAAGTGGAGTGAGATTTCCTAATAACCCAGAGAATTCCCCACCTCCATCATCTCTGAGACTCCCAGTCATGATATGGAGGAAGAAACACGTGCAAGATAGACATGAGCCACAAGCTGCACTGTGAACCCACGCATTCTGCGATGATGCCACCGGCCCATGGGTTTCTGAGGTTAGCCCCCCTAAACGGAGTACCAAATTCACTGGTTTGCCCTGGGATATTATAGAAAATTATTTGTATGTTGAATGAAAATAAAACACATCTTGTGGGGAAAAATAAAGAACAGAACAGGAACAAATAAATACCCTAATGCTGCACCTCAAACATCTAGAAAAAGAAGAGTAAATCAAATCCAAAGCCCAAAGATGGAAGGAAATTATAAAGATTAGAGCAGAAATTAATGCAATCAAACAAAGAAAACAATACAAAGAATTAAAGAATTAAAAAGCTGCTGCTTTGAAGATTAAATAAAATTGGTAAGCCTTTAGCTAACCTCATCAAAAAGAGGAATAAAACCTCAAATTCAAGCCATAAGGAATGAAAAGAGGGAAATTACCACAGATCCAGTGGAAATTCAGAAGATCATCAGTAATTATTTTGAGAATCTTTACTCTCACAGAATTGAAGACACAGAAGAAATGGACAGATTCCAGAAAAGAACAATTATCAAAAGTGAATCAAGAAGATATAAGAACTCTCAATAATCCAATAACAGCTAAGGAAATTAAAAATGTAATAAAAAACTACCAACAAAGAATAGTCCAGGTTCTCATGGATTTTCAGGTGAATTCTATATAAAATTTACAGACAATATAATCTCAATACTTCTGAAAACCTTCAATGAAATTGAAAAGGAAATGATTTTCCTAAAATCATTCATGCAGGTAAGTTTTATACTGATACCAAAACCAGAGAAAGATGCAACTAGAAAGGAGAACTACAGGCCAATCTCCCTCATAAACATAGATGCAAAAATCCTGAATAAAATCCTACCAAATAGAATACAGTCATCAAGAAGATTATACATCATGACCACATGGGATTCATCCCAGGAATGCAAGGATAGTTCAACACATGCAAATCTACAAATGTAATATACTATGTCAATAGAGCCAAATCCAAAAACCACATGATCATCTCAAGAAAAGAAAAGGCTTTTGAGAAAGTACAATATTCATTCATGTTCAAAGTCCTAAAGAAAATTGGAATAGATGGCCTCTACCTCAATCTGATAACAACCATCTATACAATCCAACTGCTAACATAATTCTAAATAGGGAAAAACTAAAATCTTTTACTCTCAGGTCAGGTACAAGACCTGTCACCACTCCTATTCAATATAGTTCTGGAATCATTAGCTAGAGCCATTAGACAAGAAAGAAATAAAAGGAATAAGAATAGGTAAAGAAGAAGTCAAATTATCATTATTTGCAGAAGATATGATATTCTACTTGGAAGACCCAAAAAAGTCCACCAAGAAACTACTAAACTTAATACATAAATTCAGTAGCGTAGCAGGATACAAAGTCAATACTCAAAAGTCAACAGCATTCTTCTACACAAATGACAAACACATGGAGAGAGGAATTAGAGAGACAATACCTTTTATAATAACACTGAATAAAATGAAATACTTAGGAATTAATCTACCTAAAGAAGTAAATAATCTATTTAATGAAAATTATAGTACTCTGAAAAAAGAACATTGTAGAGGATTTCAGAAAGTGTGAAGATATTTCCTGCTCCTGGATAGGAAGAACCAATGTTATGAAGGTGACCATGCTCCCAAACTTGTTATACAGATTTAATGCAATCTCTATCAAAATACCACCAACATATCTCAGAGACCTAGAGAAATTATTCCTAAAATTTATTTAGAACCAGAAAAATCCTAGAATAGAGAAAGTTTTACTGGGCAATAAAGGCAAGTCATGAGGCATTAAAATTCCTGACTTGAAATTATACTACAAAGGTACTGTGTTAAAATCAGCATGGTATTGGCAAAAAAATAGATCTGAGGATCAATGAAATAGATTTCAAGATGCAGATGCAACTATAAACAAACTCAATCACGTTATCTTTGACAAAGGAGCCAAATATGCTTACTGGGAGAAGGATCACCTCTTTAACAAATGGTACTTAAAAAACTGGCTCTCTACTTGCTGAAAACTAAAACTTGACCAAGGTGTATTACCATGCGTTAAGCTACAGTCAAAATGGATTAAAGATCTAAACATTAAAATAGAAACACTAAATTTCTTGTAAGAGAAAGTAGGAGGAACTCTTGAAGACATAGAGGTAGGCAAACAGTTTGTGAAAAAAAATCAAACTTTACAAGTAATACTTGAAACGATTAATAACTGGGGCCTCCTCTTATTGAGAAGTTTTTGCACATCAAAAGAAATTACCAACAGAGCGAAAAAGACAACCCACAAATCTGGAAAAAAAATTAACTAATAAGTACTCAGAAAAAGGTCTTCTCTCTAGAATTTATAAGGAATTAAAAAACATTAGGTCCTCAAAATTTAAAGACCCAATCCAGACATTTAAGTTGGACATATAAGTTGAACACACACTTTTCAGAGGAAGAAATACAAAAAGCAAATAAATACATGAAAATATGCTCCACATCACTAGCCATCTTTGAAATGCAAATTAAAATAGCACTGAGATAGCATCTCACCTGAGAAATACTGGCTATCGTAAAGAAATCAACCAACAACAAATATTGCAGAGGCTGTGGGGAAAAAGGAACACCTCTCCACTGTTGGTGGCAATGTAGATTGGTGAAACCTTTATAGAAATTAGTGTGGAGACTCCTCAAAAAACTAGGACTGGAAATCTCATTCAATTCAGCTATCCCCTTCCTGAGAATTTCCCCAAAAGAACTGAAAACACAATATCATGGTGATCTGTATGTGACTATGTTTATAGCAGCACATTTGTTGTAGCCAAATCTTGGAAACAACCAAAATGCCCATCACCTGAGGAATGGATGAAAACGATGTGGTGTTTTTATACAATGGAGTATTATTAATTTATAAAGAAAAATGAACTACAAGCCTTCATACATAAGTGGATGCCACTTGAAGATATACTCGTAAGTGAAATAAACCAGACCCACCTGTGTAAATACCATATTGTCTCCCTAGTGTAAGAATTCAAAAGAAGAAATAAAAATTGAAAGGCATGGTGCAGTTAAATGGAAAGCTAGAACAATGAAGAGAGAGAAAAGAGAAAAGTTAGAATATATGGCAGGGGCAGAAGCATACATTTATGTAAACAAGATGGTTAAGACAATGGTCCTAAGAATCCCCATCAAGTTTTTGAAAATAGCAGTTAATGGGTAGAGTTCTCACCCTGACTAACTCTATATGCTGATATCTGTGAACTAAGCAACTACACCGAACATAGCAATGTGTTATACTACAACCATGCCTGCGATACCTGTCATTTTGGTCTTCTAAATGCTTACTGCTTTTAATGTCATATCAATTATTGCTATACTCTTTTTAAAGTAAATATAAAAAAAGTAATAAAAGAAGACACAAGACAAAAAGTCATAGGATTATCCTGCTACAATGTTATACATGGTTTGATATCTAAATTTTTGTATAAAAATGGGTAATTGTTTTTTTCACCTTCTATAGGTACTTAAATTTTAGAATATTCATGGTTGTTGGAAAATAGCAGTTCCATGTTATGTCTAAGGTGTTTGATATTCAGATAGATAATGATGTTAAGCTCAGATGTCTCTGTTACAGGGTAATAATGTCATTAAGCTTCTCTTCTGGATGTTTAACAACTATAGTTTGCAGACCAAAAATTAGAGAAATAGAGGGCCTATAAGGATAGCCAATATTTTGGCCTTTGCCCTTCAAGGTCAGTGAGGACTCAGAACATAAGGGAACCTGTGGTGTGACATCCTATAACTCAGTGGTGTTCCAAATTTTCTGAAGAAGGAGATTATGGGGCCACAGAGGAAAGCAATTGACGATGTAGGGTGTTCCTAAGGAGAGTCTCATGGAGAGAAAACATTCTCTCAGGCTTTCACAGAGAGCATATTGATCAAGCAATGACTGTGACTCATTCAGATGGCTGACACTGACAAAAGATCTACAAGATGCTGTGCATAGTTTCAGGGTAAATCCTGAGGGGATTTGACTGATCTTGTCAGAAAAGTTACATTTTTAGTTATATAGGTCTTGCTTTAACTTGGTCTTAAACATCCAGCATAAAAGTATAATTACAAGGTATAAAAGTAATGTCATATTAATATGCTGAGGTGTAAAAGGCTCAAATCAACAACAACTGACAATTGCCAGTTCTGCTGATAACCCACTATTATTATGGACTATTGGACCATAATAATATTCTGCTGAATTCAAATACCTACAACCTTTAGACTGGCTTCAAGTATGTAAAGGTCCTTTAAATACTTCTCCAAACACAGCTTCTCTAACTGCAGAGGAACACCCATCTCTGATAAAACAAAGCAAAACCAAAAGAGAGATATAAATAAAGGACTGTTTTGGAGTGAAAACAAAATATATTTGAATATGTAAGATAGTTAGGATAGATATACAGCTACTTTCACTTAGTTCAATGTGAAGAAAGTTTTGTACTAATATTGTTTAGACAAGATATCCTATCTACATCTTGTCCTCTGAATAACTAGTATGAAGACAACAATATGAAATGTATTAATTTTTGTAACTGTCACACTAACCTGTTTTTACACTGTTCCATTACTATTTTATCTTTTCTCTCATTAAAGTGAATAAAAGTTAAAAAAGAAAAGAAAAAAATCAGCAAGAAATGAAGTGAGTAAATAGAGACAAAATGTTTGAACCTAATAAACAATAATTTTTAAAATGATGAACACAATGTGTGGGTTTAATAGATCATTAAAAAAAAGTAGAATATTTAGACAAATGAAAGATAGGTCTGTTAAAGTATATATATATATATATATACCAGAATGAAACATGCTTCATTAAAAGTGGACAATATGGAAGACAATAAAAGAAACATACAAGATACTGGCAGGTGGGCTAAAATATGTGCAACTGGAATATAAACAGGAGAAAGATAATATGTTAAATTCAAACATTCTTCAAAACTGAGGATACAACTCAGTGATAAAGTACTTGCCTCTTGTCCGCAAAGTCCTAGGATTGCTCCCCAATATCACAAAAAATCCATGAAAATTCTAGAAAAGTACTGAACGTTATTACGCTATAGCACTGGCCCACCCCCAGGCAAACTGATCTGGCAAAGGAGTGTGGGTGTGGTGGTGCACACCCACCATCCCAGCACTGGGAGGCTGGAAAACAGGAAGATCACTGGGCATGCCCTTGAAAGGGGTGGTAGGGTCTGGTCTTTTTCTCTTCCCTTTCCCTTTGTTTCACTGCCACCATGAGGTGAGCATGTTGCTCTTCTGTGTGCCCCAGCATGGTGTGCTGCTCCCCAAAGGCATCTGGGCAATGAGGGACAAAAGTCCATGGACTGAAGCTGTGAAACCCAAAACCGTAGCAAGCTTCCTTGGTATAAGTTGATTGTCTCTGCTGCTTGGTACAGTAATCAAAAGCTGATACAGCGTCTGATACTGAAGGATTCACAACTAATGTGAAAGTTTCACATTGCAGAATTTAATTTAAAACTGAAATTGTCTCTTGGATCTCTCTAAGCTCTGAAGGTTCTTAAGTATAGGGCTCTAGTTTGGACCAAGTCAGAATCAAATACAATTATAGTTTAACACCTTTTATGTTAAATTTAATTTTGCAATTTCCATCCACGAACTCATTCAAAAAGAGAAAATAATATGACTTTAAAAGCCACTTTACTTCGCACCAAACAGCAACAATAATGTTTTGCTCTACTACCAATACACATGGTGGTTTTTTTTTACTCAAATTCTATTTTTTGTAGTAAATTATAATGAAAATAATATGTGAGTCTAACAGAAGAAAACAATTTCATGTATTATAGAATATCACAATTACTTGTCAAAATTTGGTAATTTTGACACATTTGTGCTAAAACCTAAAAGTTTCATGATTTAAAATGTTATCCTAGGGACTGGCTATATTAATTTAAATGTAAATTATATTGGAAAAATAAACCATAAATTCTGAACAGAGATGGTTAAATCTTATTATTCCACATTATCTTAATTTGCAAAACGAAAAATTGCCATGAGGTAGTTACATTTCTCTAATAGCTAAATTATAAATTCCTGATTATTTGAATGAAAAATGCTTAATTAAGACTTTTTAGGGTAACTGCAATAATTGAATTTTTTAATTGTTCATGTATTTAATTAATTTCCTATTCAGAGTTGAAGAATAAGTCCCGTGTTAATGTTTCCAATATGGGAAAGGGTTCTAAATAAGCCACTGTGTGAAATGATACTGGAACTTCAAATTATGGGAAATAAATATGCATTTTTGGTGCTAGAAGAACAATTCCAAACTCAAAAACAATGAAATAAGTGTATTTTGCTTCCAATGCCATGCACATTACTGCCACTTCTCCACAGTCCTAAGTTTTTGGTCTCTGGGGTCATTTCATGTGGCATTAAAAGGTAATGACACTTGGGAGGCCTGAGGCAGACACTTGGGAGGCCTGAGGCAGGAAGATTGTTGTGAGTTCGAGCCCAGCCTGAGCTACAAAGTGAGCTTAAGGCCAGTCTGAACTGCATAGTAAGACCCTGTCTCAAAGACAAAAAAAAAAAAAGGATGAGACATTTCCTCTTCCTGCTGGCATAAACTAGTTTTGTAGGTTAATGTTTAAACTGCTGACTAGATAATCTAATTTTAAAGCAAAATACCTAAGTGCTATGAAGTGTTAGAAGTGACAAGATCTAAAAATCTTGAAAGGCAGTTGGGTGCTGGTGAGATGAACTAATGACCTTCAGCCCTTTTTCTCTGGTGACCAACTGTTCAGGGCTAGAGCAACAGCAATGGAGATCTCAAACACAAGTCAGTTTTGTTCCAGACTTTTGCCTAGATGCTTTGAGAGTAGAAAATGGAATATATTGTCATGAAAATACCTGAGAAGTACAGGCAAAATTGTCCCTCTCCTGATACTGAGGAGATACAGCAGGGAGCCCTTGCTGAAATCTGTAGCTTTCTGAAAACACTGGAGAGAAGTCCCTAGGGTAAGGGGGAAAGCTCAAGGGGATTGAGATTTGCCCAAACCAGACTACACTTGTTCGGCTCATCCCACTGAGCTGTGGCCAGAAGTACTATCACTCCTTATGAGGCAAACAGAAGACCCTTTGCTGTGGTTCAGAGATGGTTTGGAGTGTATTCTCCAAAGGTTCATGTGTTGGTGTCTGGACTTAGGTGTGGTGGTTATTGAGAGGTGGCATGGAATCTTCAAAAAGTGGGACCTAATGGGAAGTCCTTGGGGCCTGGCCTTGGACAGATTGTCTATCTTTCTCTGGCTTTCTGTTCTGTGAACTGATCTTTTACTCCTACTTGTACTCCCACCATGAGGCTATTATCATACTAAACTAACAGAGCTGTCTAATCTTGGACTTTCAGCTTCTAAATGATGAGCTAAATTAAACTCTTCTTCATAAAGTTAGCTTGTCATGGGTGTGTTGCTATAGTAATGAAAAAACTGACCAGCGCATCTTCTTTGGGGGACAATTCCTTCACCCAAAATACCTAAGCATCTTGCACTCAGTGTATGGCAACTGTTAGAACATTTCCAGATGTAGCAGTAGAAAACAGGATCTTGAAGTAGTCAAGATAAATAAGAGCCGGAAGATGAAAACACAGGAAATAACCCAATTGACAAAGGAGAGCAAATGAACATAGAAAGTACAAAGGAGACAAAATGGAACACTGTGAAATGAGCCGCGTGACATGAGTTCCCAATCATGGGCAAAGGCACCTTCTTCTTCTTCTTTTTTTTTTTTTTTAATAATTTTATTGAGAAACAAATAGCAGTGAGACAGTTTGAAAACCAATTCTGAGGAGATTAGAGTTGTGAAGAAGCTTTGGGATAAAAACCAAAAACCACTTCTAAGCACATCATGGTTTAACTTTTGGAACCCAAAGACAGATGGAGAAATCTTAAAAGAATCAGAGGGAAAAATGCATTGTCCTCAAAATAATGACAAAAAGATTAACCACTGACTTTTCACAATAGAGGGAAATGGCATTCCTAGGTGTGGGAGAAGATAACAGCTAATCTGGAATCTTGTGAGTGTGATGGAATCTCTGTTCCTGTATAACTTCAAAGGAGTGATGTTCTCTGGTAGAAACCAGTAAGACTTATCTTTTGTGGCCCTGCTCACAAGTCAGCACTGAAGGGGCACTTCGTTCTTAAAAGGAAAATGAACCCAGATGGAAGCACAGATGTGTGAGAAGGAGAAAGAGAGAGAATGGGTTAAGCCTGGGATGAAGCTCTGCTTCTTGATTTGGGTGCTGTTTACATGCAAGAATTCCCTTTTGAAAATTCATGAGCTCGCCATTTAAATTTGTGTACTTTTCCATGTGCGCGTTGTGCTCCAGAAAGAATTTCACCAAAATAAAGCAAAGTGAAAACTGCTTAGAGGAAAATTTACAGCCTTCTTGCATACATTAGAGAAAAAGAATGGCAAAAACCCATGAGCTAAGCAGCAATCTTAGGAAATTAGATAAGTAACAACAAATTAAAAAGAATGAACTCAGACCTAGGAAGAAGGAAATGATCAAAAATAAAGAGGGGCAGAAAGTAATTAAAAAGAACACCAACATATAGAGGATCAAGAAAACAAAAGGTCAAGTCTTTTACAACACTGGTAAAACAGAAATATCGTTGGTGAGGCATATAGGAGGAAAAGTAACAGATTTGAGAAATAAACAGGGGACATCACCTAGCTGCTGTGACTGCAGTCCCCTCTTCTGGATATGTGGGGGCTGAGTGATCTCCAAGCCTTCCAAAATAAAGGTCACAATTCCTTGGATGATGGTGTTTGTTCATAACCACCAATGCCTGGGCATAGGGAATCCCAGCCATTTCTCTAAGGCCGGGGAAGAGGTGGTAATGATACCATCAGAGCCTTGTGCAGTGATGGCAACTTCTAGAACTTTCAGTGATTAAAAGCAGTCTGCCAAAGCATGGCACACATGCCATGGGTTTGCCACCACTAATTTAGTGTCTTCTGTGTCATAAATGCCCCCAGTTTGGATTCCTGGAGTAGGCCACTGTATTTCAGCCCAAGGGAGAGAAAGGTCTTGGATGATCAAATGGTGGCAGAACGAGTTTCCTAGGATTGAGATCAGATGCATAAAACTGAACTTCCTAACCTGATGGGCTGCCACACTAAACAGGTCTGTTAATGGAAAGGGTGCTACCAGCAGGAAAGCCACAAAGAGAATCTGCCCCCCTCATCCAATGCTGGCTTATCAGTGTCTTCAGCCAGCCCTCGACCAGCTCTAAGGTGTTCTGATGTCTTTTTCGGAAGCAAATACATTCTTAGATATTAATTGACTTCTTCCAGGATAATGCTGCCCAGAAGTGCAAGAATACATGGGGACAGAGTTATAAATGTCTGAATGCCTGTGCTTGTGTGTGTGTGTGTGTGTGTGTGTGTGTGTGTGTGTGTGTACAGGAGAAGAAATCTCAATGTGACTTTGTAAACAAAGGGTTTGCCTTCTAAAAGTGAGTTGAAAGGAAGCCACGAATGAAAGTCAGGTAGCTTCTTTAGAAAATCTAAATGGTAAACAGGGTTCATACAGCAGAAAGACAGAGTTCCAGCCTATGGCTACTCAGGAGGTTGAGAAGGTCACAATTCCTTGGATGACGAGGTTTGTTCATAACCACAGGCTAGTCTTCCAGGTGGCAGTTCAAGATCAGGTGTCATTTCTGAATAATGAAGATCAAGCTTCGTGAGACTTTCTTTATCAAGTCTCACCTGCTCTCAGCCCCAGGGGCACTGTCCACAAGGGAATCGATGGTAGTAGCTGTCCTGGGTGTGTGTGGCAGAGAACTATAATTTAATCTTGGAAGTGGCTGCTGGGACTGCTGGGTACCATCCCTAGCAGTGGGCTTCCCTGACAAGGAGATACGGGAACCCACCCCAGTGGAAATGGCTTCTCTATCCTTCAATTCCCCTGTCCAATTTTCCCCTGAGACACTAGGATGACACCATTTTACTTTTTCCTTTATTTGATGATGAGCCAGGACTAATTTGGTCAGCTGCAGGTGGGGCTAAGTAATTTTCTGGGAAAACAGTTTTGCTGGCCAGGAACATGCAGGCCTGCTGTTGCCGGCTTTGGGAAAGCCCACCCACCAGTTTAAGCTCCTTGGCACATGGGGCCTGGTAACACAAAGCCTATATAGAGACGCCAGGCCATCTGGCAGGCTGTGTGGTGAGTTGGCAGCTGCTTTGCCCAGTCACAGTGGCCTCAGAGGAGGATCTAATGACCACATCTAAGGCCTGCTGAAGGGTGTCTGACACTGAAAAAGCAGCTGGCATAGCAAGCATCTTCTCTAAAGCTGGGGGTGACTAGGGGCTTTTGCTTGATTGATATAGAATGTCATTAAAAAATCTTATTTGTAAGTTTGGAATTTTCTGGCATTGTTGCTGCTTTTGACAAGCACTTCCGAGTTGGAGGCACTGATCTTAGCTCTTGGTTGCCCTGGGGAGGGCATGTAGGTTGTGGGAGATGTGGACAGGGATTTTCAGTTCCAGCAAGGAGAGTATCTGTAGTTAGAGATGTGCTAACCTATCTGAGTGCACGCAGGCCTTCTCCTGTTCTCCCTCTCGGTAGCAGGAATGACAGCATCTGTAACTGATGTCCAGTCTGGAGTTGCCCGAAAATTCTGTTATCCTCACACCCATCTTCTTAGATCAGGTGCTTTAGTGAGCTGAGCTACCTGGCTGGACCAGGAACCCTTTCTTGATCCTTTAGGAAGACAAGTTTTAGAATCCTTGGCCTCCTTTCCCACCCTTGTTTGGTGACAGCAGGATAGTTAATCACTATGTATTTGTTTGTTTATTTATTTATTGGTACTTGGGACCGAACCCAGAGCCTTTGCCCTGAGATACAACCTCAGCCCTTTTTTTTATATTTTATTTTAAGATAGGTTTGGAGCAGCCCAGACTGAACTCCAATTTTCAACCTTCCACTCCAGCGTCCCAGAGTGTTGGTCTGACCTGGGTGCACCAGCACACCTGGCTCTCACCTACTTTTTGCTTTCCTATGGGGCCGTAGAGCACAGAAACAATTGAAAACCATAGTCACATGCAGGCAAAACAGATGAAAATCCCCCAGATGGCAGGAACAGGAGCTGAACTAGGGACTGAAGAAAAGGTCATTCCCTGCAGGGATACCTGGGAAGAATGCTGGACCTTCTCTCCTTATTCCAATTGTGTAAGAATTCGCTTTGCCAGGGTCTCAGTTTGGTCTACTATAACAAGTACTATAGACTCAGTGACTTAAACAACAAATATTCCTTTCTCAGTTCTGGAGGCCAGAAAGTCTGAGACCAAGGTGCTGATGGATTTGATTTCTGGGGAGGACTCTCTTTGGGGTTTGTGGGTGGCTGATCTCTTACTGTGTCCTGACAACTGTAGGTCTAAATAACAAGAAGACTCTGCAACTCTAATTTTTCTGGGAAAGAGGAAAAAGAGGCTTAGAATGAGTGCAAAGAATGAAGGGTTTATATTATCTCCTTTTCTTGGTGGGAGGATTGGGTGGATTCTGTGAGGGTCTTCATACTGTATCAGTATATTTTGTAGGCTGGTCAGATAGCTCAGTGGACTAAAGCACCTGCTTAGGCAGGCACAGGGACTGGGGTTGGATCCCTGGCATGCTATGCTGGCCCCACCCCTGGGGCATGTTGAGATGGTGAATGGGACTTGGCTTGGTGGCATGCACTTGTAATCCCAGTGCTTGAGAGGCTGAAAACAGGAGGATTGCTATGAGTTGAATCTGTGTCGTGAGACCTTGCAGAACCTGTACTAAAATACATTAAAAAAAAAAAAAACCTATATTTTGCAACTTAAATGTCCCCAGCTACTGCCATGAGGTCCCACCACCATGTGCTGACTTGCCACAACCCTGAAGCAATGGAGCTGATTCATCATGATGGTACTCTAATGTCTGGGTTCCAACCTAGGACCCAAATAATTTCATTGCCTCTCACCTCAGGGAGATAAACACTCCCTATTGACTCTGGCTTCACATTTCTCTCCACTCTGTAAGCCAGTACCCTAACCTGCAGGAGTTCAGGATTTAACACTGAATTTTCACATGAGTAGTGGGAACCTTCCTGACCTACCTCTTTCTCACTGGGACAACAGAAGGAATAATGAGCACACTGAAAGAAGACAGCCTTGGCTCAGATCTTGGTCCCATCAACTGTCTGCAAGTACTGGACCAGCTGCACTGTCTTCCTGTGGCTTAGATTCCTCATCCACAAGAGGAGAAAATAGTGAAACATGTCATCTCGGGTTTCTAGGTAGATTAAATGGGGCAATGAAGTAAGGTGCTCAGAGCATTGCCTCATACACTTAGGAAAGCTCAGAGAAATGTAGCTGCTGGTATTGCCGTTATTCTGCCTGTATTCAAGACAGCAGCCTTAACCCATCCACAGCCCAGGGTCAGACTTTGTCGCTTACGCATGTCCTCTCAGGTGAGCTCAGGTCACCCTCCTGGAATGACTGCAGCCACCTTTGTTCCCATCTGCTGTGTCTGTCATTTTAATTGGCCACTGTGGTGATCAGCTTGCCATGCCCTTCAGACACTGCCTCACCCACCTGGCTGTGGGTCCAGACAGTGTCGTAGGTAGGTCAGTGTCTCCCTGCTGCCCCACATACACACCTCCGTACTGGGCCTCTCACTGCCCTAGCCTTCCACAGGCCTTTAGAGAAAGCTACCCTGTGTACACATCTTGTGATCCAAGCAGTGATAATGTTCTCTTTGTGTTGTTGAAACCATCCATGGGGCAGAGATCCGGAGGGTCTCAGCATCTATGGCTGAGATTTTGTGCAAAGATTCGTTCTATGTATAGAAGGCTGCACGTGGGGCGGAGTGGATCTGTTCTTTGGTAGAGCTGTAACTGTCATTGACCATGTCAGCCTAGGGGAGAATCACCCCAGTATTCTGGTTTCTTAATATTTCCCTTTCTCTCAGGAAAAAAGGGGGAACCATAGAACAGTCAGCAGAAATGTATTTCTTGCCATCTCTTCACACTCATTGTACTCCTGCTATTTGGCTCACCCACACCCCTAGGTATTCTGTCCCTCGCTGGTCAAATGCTTCCAGGAAAGCCCGCTCCCAGCTATTCTCTGGGCCATGTACCTTTCTGGCTGATTTTGGTCTTGGCCCATCAAACCCTTCTGCATCCCCACCAGCCCTCCCCTGGTGCTGGTGATCCCAGCACCTGAGCCTGAGCTCAAATCCCAGCTGTACCGCCATACACCACAGGGCCTCCGGTGAGGATGGCTGTTGGATATTAAGACTTCTCATCCAGATATGGCAGAGAGGGTGCCCACTTGATGGTGTTCTTGTCAGTGTAAAAGAGGAAGAAGTCACACTCCTGTAAACATCGAGTAAGTGCAAGTTCCTGTTTGTGGCCCGTTCCACTCATTTCTGAAATACTTTCAAGCTCATCTTCAGAAGGGCTCCACATCATCTTCTTGGAGTGCACCAACCTTCCCAGCCCTTCCCAGAGGAGACCCTATTCATTCTGCCTCTTCTTTATCAGTGTAGATCTCCCACAGGGTCACCAGTCACCCCAATGTGCCTAGGCCTACAGTGTCACCTGGGATACAGAGCCTGGACTGCCTGAAGCAAGAGAGTCCCAGCAAGCCAGGGTGCTCGGATCACACTTCTCTTCAGGCTGCAGTCTTTCTCATCAACTCACTGAATTATTCTGACAAAGCCCGAAGCCCCCATGTGGCTTCCATCCACAGATGCTCTCTGGACAATCTCCTCCCTGTCTCCTCGGTGGCACTCCCTGTGCCCTATCAGCACCATTCCCTTCCTGATTTCTCCTCCTTTCACTTACACAGCTTTACTTTGATTTTTTTCTAGGGTGTTCCGGTTGCTATAGCTGCATGAACATCAAGACAAAACCTTCACAGCTTTAAGTTGGGTGAGGTGAATTTCTTGGGGCCTTCTCTGCTTTTGTGTCTGTGGCATGACCTCTCACATGAGGTGTCTCAGCGGGGAAGATTGGAACCAAGTGCTGGGCCAGATGGGCCACTCCTTTAGACATAGTTCCTGTGTTTAGAATGGGCTTCCATCAGCACAGCCGCCTCAGGGCTCCAAGAAGGGGTACTCCCAGAGGTGGGAAGTAGAAACTTCTGGTATCTTCAGGTATAGACCCTGAAGATGGCACAGCATCCCTTTCTTATAAAAATTGGCCAATGGTTTTTAGTGGAGACTGCTGGAGAGGGCATTGGGTCTCCACTTCATGATCTCCATCTGTCAGTCAGTGTTCTGTCTGCCCTCCCCTTTCTTATCAGCCATCTTTCCATCTAGTAGTACATCCGGGAAATGTGGGGGGCTGATTCCCTATAAGCGTATATGTGTAGCTCCTCATCAAGCCGCCTAAGCCTCTTTCTAGTTCATCCTCTTCTGTCTCTCTCACTGCAATTATGGCTTGTGTTCAGATATCCCCCCAAAGTTTCATGAGTTCATAAATGGGGTCCATTCGAACGTGGCTGCATCTAGAGTGTGTGATGCTAGGATTGATGGTATGTGACTACTAAAATAGTCCAATGATTTGGTTCGGCATAGTTCTGGGCAGAATTAAGAGTGTCTCACCCTGGGTGTAAGTGTTACTCACCCTTAAAGGTGGGTAGCCTGGGTATAATATAAAGGGACAGAAAAATAATGTTGCCCCTTGCTTTCTGCTTGCTGCCTTCTTCCAGCCATGCACTGGTTCTCCTCTGGGAGACCCCTTGGCCATGTACCTTGCAGAGACTCAGGAAGAGTGGCCCCTATGCCCACACTCCTGTGTTCTTTCTTCCCATCCAGACACCTAGGCTTTCATCGCTGCAGCCCCACTGTCTCCTTGGGCCTGTTCTGTTGGACCTGTTGCAACTTTGGGATGGTCTTTAGCAGTGCAACCCAGAGGGTGACCAGCAGTGACCATAGCTCCCTCTCAGTCCTTTTCCTGTCTATGTGTCCCAAGCTGAAAGCTGCAGGTCTGGCTACTCAAGCAGAAAGTTGTCCTTAGGTTTCAGTGCAGGAGTAGACCCTAAGCCCATTTCATCACATCAGAAAATTAAGACAACAGTAATGAATCATCTCTTGTACTACATAAAACAGGTGCTCCTTGATCTTCCACATAATTCTCAGCTGAATTCCTGCTTCCTTGCACTGTTAGAAAATGTTCTCCCTACCAGGTTTAGCCACCTCTGTCACACCCTCAATCATGTTCTTGTGTTAAAACTTTATTAGTCAGCTTTTCCATTGTTGGACACAATGCTCCACACTTACAATTGAAAGGAGGACAGGTGTTTTTTTTTTTTTTTTTTTTGCGAAATCAGGGATTGAACTCAGGCCCTTGTGTTTGCCAGGGAAGTGCTTATTCCACTGAGCCATCTCCACAGCCCCATAAAAGAAGAAGAGTTTTAATTTGGCTTGCATTTTCAGGGGAATCAGTCCATGGCTAGCTGGCTCCAAGGCAGGACATCATCAAGGAACAACACGGTGGAGCAGAGCTGCTTAGTTCATGGTGTCCAGGAAACAGGGAGGTGGGGCACAGTGCAGCTGGGAACTGGCCAGGCTTGTCTGTAGTACCCAGAGCCACACCTCTATGACCCACCCAGGAACACCCACAGCTTTGTTTCCCCAACAGCTTTACCAGACCCCAAAGCCCATCAAGTTGATATTTCACCCTAAGTCTCACTGACCTCTTCCAAAAAGCTCTCTCTAAACAATTCCACCAAATTGTCACTTTTATATTCTTTTTATATTCTACTAGCACTCAGAGTGTGTAATGTAAAATATATGGTGTCACATGGTATGTGATAACATCAAAGGAGTCAATTTATGAGTGTACGAGTGGCTGCATCTCTTTCATCCTCATCTACTAAAGAGTGAATGACCGTAGGCTTGGATTCCTTCCTCTACCATTCCAGGAAGTGTTCCCTAGAAGATTAGTTATGTTAGGCTTTTTAAAGAAAATTTAAATGTAACAAGGCAGGCAGAGCAATGGGAATCTCAGCCATGACCAGTTGTATACTTATGGGGAAGTTTAGATTGAGGATGCCAGAGAACTCATATGAAAGGACACAGGTAGAAGATGAATTTTAAAAAAGAATTTTAGGAGTATTACTATCAGTCACACATTCTTTCCTCAAAATTTCAGGACTACAAAAATATAAGAAATACTGAAATTTCTTCATGATTGTTACACAGAAATTTTAACCATGATTCAACTTTATTGGATTTTAAAATTGTATTTATTTATTTATTTATTTATTTATTTATTTATTTATTTATGTCCTGGGAGTCAAAGTCAGGACCTTGTACTTTGCAAGCAGGTGCTGGGCCATTTCAGCTATATCCCAGTCCATGATTTCACTTTACAAAGATGATATGCCTAATATCTTGCAAATATTTATGTGGAGTCACGCTCATTCCTAACCAAAAACCCATGAAACATTGTAATTGTTGCAGCTTTATGTTGCATTGCTTAATTTTTTGGTCACTTCCACTAAGACTTAAACTTCTTAGACACTTAAAGCTCATGGCTAAATGTTTATTGCACCAAAAATTACTCCTCGAAAGTAAGAACACAGATTGAAAATAGCAATCTGGGATAGTCTGTAGGTCCTGACTCAAAAGGCACAATAAGGCTGGTGACAGAACTAGCTGCAACTCAAACACAAAGCTTTAGCAACGAGTCACATAACCATCTATGGCCTGACAAGGGCTCTGTGTCTATCATGAAGCTGGCTACCTCTGGCTCTGATAATGCTAGCCTGACTCTGGTGGCTTCACCATAGAGGAAAAGGAACATTCCAGACTCACTGACAAAGGGAAGGCAGCCAGGCATCCTGGGGCCCTCCTTTTCTCTCAGGGTCCTTCAGTCTCCAACTCTGGCTGCAAACCATTTCCTACAGAAACTCAGAATAAAGTCATTTAAGTCGTGCTTGTCACCCACCTACTACAATGGCTCTTTTCAGAGCAAAGTTGAAAGTTGAATGTGTATTCCTGTCCTGACCCCTCTTAAAGTGGTGTCAGCAATCCCCAAGTCAACGCCATTACAGGAAGGCCATGTGCCCGGTGTTTATTGAGCCATTGCTGCCCTGCGTGCACGCGTGGCCATGCCACCAGAGCTTTCTCAGTTGATACTACAGAGTCATGTGTGGTTGGGAATGTTGTATGCAGATGAGTTACATAGAAATATTACAGGTAGCCTGACAGGGATAGGCCCGCAGAGGGAGCCGGTATGGAAGGCAAGATAGCTTGTACCTGTGGGAGAGGTGGGCCCTCTTGCTATGGGCCAGACCTCAAGACAAAAGATTAAACAAATGCAGCCACATACCTCCCCTAGGGTTGGACATCTAAATGTTACTCTAAATAGGTAACAATCACCTTGAAAAAGCCAGGAAGAGTCACTAACCCACCCCTCTACAGGAAAAGCCCCTGTTCTCTATTTGTTCCTGATTGCTGTGTAACTCCCTTCCCCATTTGATACCAATTTAATAAATTTTACCTGATTATGCTTGTAAACTTGTTTGTTGACCATTCTTTTGTCTTACCTCGTGCCCACCTTGCAAGTGTCCATATTTCTCTCCTTAGACCTTCCTCACCTCGTGGTTTTGTTCTATAAAAATCCCTAGCAAGGGTAGGTTTGTGGGCCACCCATTCAAGTCCCCTTCTTTCCCTCTTTCTCAGACAGAAGGTTTTTTTTAATCCCTCAATAAATATATTCTGCTCTTAGCCTCCATTGGTCCTAAAATTCCTTCCTCAGTTTTAGATAACATGAACTCATTCCTGGTACCTTTCTGGTTGGCAGTTTCTTTTCCTTATCTCAGGAGGGCACACAATACCATTGTACGTATGGAGAAACAGCATTTCAAGTGCAGGGACCAACCAGAAAATGTGACATCCTCTGCTGCCATCCCCCTGGAAGGCACTACTGAGGCTCAGGCTGAGGGGGAAACCTGTGCCAGCCTTATTGTGTAACTCCACCATGTTGTGTTCATGGACATGTTATAAACTTTTAGAAGAAAGACTGCTCAGACTTTCTCCTATGTGCAGTCAGTATATGTATGTACACATGCATATGTCTGTGTGTGGGGGGGGAGGGGTGCATGGTTGATTGGGGATGATACTATGGTCTGAGAGTGCTCTTCTAAATTTCAGAAGTTAAAACATAACTGTCAGTATGATAGTATTAACAGATGAATGCTTAGAGAGCTGACAATAAATGAGATTAATTCTATCATAGTAGATGATGCCTGAAGACCAAGCATAGTGACACATACCTATAACCTCAGCAGTTGGGATGCTTATGGATTACCATAAGTTGGATGCCATCTTGGGCTATATAGAGAGTTCAAAGCCAGCCTCAACTACATAATGAGACACTGTCTCAAAATCCCAAACAAACAAAACCTGCCTGCAAAACAAGAGGCTGTTGGGAGTGCCCTGTGCCCTGTGATCATTTCTGACACAGAAAAAGGTTATCTTGGAAAGAGCCTGAATTTGCTAGGAACTTCATTCTGAATTTCCCAGGATCCAGAAATGTGAGAAATGCTTATCTATTCTGTGTAATTAATACAATTTAAAGCACCTTGTTGTGGTAGCCAGAGGGACTGACAGATGGCATAATGGAAAAGGATTTGGAAAGAATGCGCTCGAAAGGGGTCTGAGGGAGGTTCTTCAGACAAATGGGTGTGAATCTAGGTCAGGTTTTTATCCTGGGAGGTGAGGACAGGTCAGAGGATGAATGGTACAGACCAGGGAAGGACATGGAGGAGCCTGCCACAATGGTGTGGCTCCAGCCTCTTGTTGCCACGTGGCAGCTGTGAGAGGGCAGTGACAGGAGCTGACAAGGTATGGCAGTGGGAAGAGAAGGAAGTCCTGGGCTACTTTGGCTGTAAGCAATGGTGGTTTCAACCATGCTGTTTAGTGCTTCCTGCTGGAATTTGATGCGCAGAGCAGACTTGAGCCAGTGATCAAGACAAGGACGCCCCTCTCTCATGATAACCTCACCTGCTCAGTGTTTCTGGCTAATCCAGACCCCATCCTGATAAGATCACAGCATGGGCAAGGATGATGGTAGCTCCCTGAAGCTGGAGGCTGGCCAGTGAGCCTAACTGCGAGCATTAGAAGCTAAGAACTGAAGCTGGACTTCATTGCACACATCTGAAGTCCCAGAATTCTGGGAGGCTGAGGCAGTAGACTGCAAGTTTGAGCCTATCTTCTTCAGCTTAGCAATGTTGTGAGACTATATCTCAAAATAAAAATAAATAAAAAGATGCTGGGTGTGTCAGTCAGTGTGAAGATCCTAGGTTCAATCCCTAGTACCAGAAAAAAAAAATTGTTTTTGAATGACACTAACCACACACCACTGTAAAATTTTGTCATGATGAGCAAAGTTAAAATTTTGCCAGTCCATTCTTTTATCAGTGTTAAAATTGCATCTTTGTAGTCTTATCACAGCATTATTAGTATAGACAAATACCAGGTGCCCATGAGGCCAGATCCTGCCATAGAAGAGGAAATGACCTAGGATTTGTACTCTTAAATTTTATTGTGTATAACTCCTTGGAGAATGCAGAAAAATGTCTGTTTAAAATACTTCTTATTTAGTGGTATTCTCAAAATTTGATTAGTCAGGTCATTCAAAGAATAGAATGAATCAATAGCAATTACTTGCTTCTAAATTGAATTCTAGCTCCCAAATAATATACTATTAAAAATAGTTAGGATAGATATATAACTACTTTCTCTTAATGCAATGAGAAGAAAGATTTGTACTAATAGTGTTTGGACAGGATATCATGTTCGTATCTTATACTATGAATAACCATTATGAAGACAACCATATGCAATGTATCAATTATTGAAACTGTCCTACTAATCAGTTTTGAAACTGTCTCATTGCTACTTGTTTTTCAATTAAATTAATTAAAACAAGCATTACAGACTCCAAGTGCTATACAGTACCTCTCCATTGCCATTAAAGGAAATAATGAAGGGAAAATATTGAGGACAAAAAGGAAGGGAGAATTTCATTTTATGTTATTATTTTAATTTAATCCCAAGGTAGAAAGACTGACCTTCTATTGTATTTGAATGTTTAAAACATGACCGGTGTTCAATGTTGGTAAAATTATTTTTTAATTTTAAGGGACTATAATGTACCAATTAGATTATGTGCTTATCTCTGCCAAGAGTCTGCAAAAAAATCCTGTTTTTGGATCACCACAAAAATGCCTGTCACCTTCCAGATACTGGCCTGGATTCTGAGTTTTTATGATAGTAAGAAGATCTTTGGTGCCCTAATTCACTAATAAAAGACAGTGGCATCAGAACCTTTAGAACACCCAAGCTCTTCCCACTTGTTAGTTTGGGATATTTCCAATCATACATTTTTGAAAATGCAAATTATACATAAAAGTACAAACTTATATAGCATAGGATGTATAATTTTAGTGCATTCAGATTCTGTAAGCTATAATGCATTGCAATATTTTAACTTATTTGATTTATATTAGTGTTACATTTATAAATATAAAAATCTATTCATATTCTAATCATCTGCAAACTTAGTTAAGCTTTGAGTTTGTGAATTTTTTACTTCTAACAAATTTGTTGATCCATGTGATTTAACAAATTAATACCCTAGTATAGAATAATTCCTTCTTAATGTGCTGGTCATTTATTTGCTATAGATACAGTGTATAAATATCCACTCTTCTCACTTTCATTTATTTTCTCAAAGCAATGAGTCCTTGCTAGTCCAATAAACATCCTAAAGGCCAGAACATTCTCAAGTTTACATAAGAAAATTTTGAAAATGCTATCTTTCCAGAATGTTCAATGTTCAGTTATCTTGAACAGATCCTTTGCAAAACATTTGTTTTTTCATAGGATACTGCTCCTTAACCAAATTTGAATATGCTTGCACTCAATTATGTCTATGATTATACATTTCACAAGGCTGGATTTCTATACTAATGTCTTTCTAAAGAACTAAGGTGTGTTTTCATGCTGCGGGTGAAAGACAAGTGTGTGAGATGGTCTTTTATTTGAGATAAATGTGCAGAAAATTTTCCATGTTTCATAGAAATATTTAATGACTACTTTGGAAGGATGGCACTATTGATAAATTAATTTATTGAATGAATTTGTCTTTTTTCATTGACTTGGGGGAGGTGACAGGAGGTTTTCATATGATCACAATGTAGAGGGAAACTGTCATAGAGACCTTTGAAGACTGCCTTGAAGGGAGTGGCATCATTGATTTATCAATTTATGACACAAATTTGATGCTACTGTACTTTGGCCCTAAATTGGGTGCTGTGTCAATTTTTAAATTAATTATAACTCAAAGAGAAAGTAAATCCACAGTAGGAAAGGAAATATTCTTTCACTAAGCTGCCAATGTAAATTGATATGTACTACTAATTATGATGCTGAACAATCATTGTTAATTCAAGTGCTTATCCTTTCTGCTTTTATGGAGACTTAGGAGCTTAGATCCTGCTTATTGTAGTCATCTTCATACCCAAGCCAAGCTGATGTTCCTTTTGCTAAATGATGCTTTTTGCTGTGGGGGGAGGCTGGCATGACTGGGGCAAAGCATTCTGCTGGAGACATCCATAAAGACTTACGGATGTGGGTGATTTTATGGGGGACCTTGACATCTAGACAGAGAGGTTTCAGGCAATACAGTGGGAAGGAGCCAGGAAGCCTCAGGGCAGAGGGTAGCAGGATTGGGCTTGAGGAATTTTGTCTGCCATGGATGTGGAGGTGGATTAGAGGAAAAAAAAGCTAAAGTCAGAGAGACATATATTAAGAAAAAACAACTCTCTTGTTAGGAAATTTATTACATCTATCCCTAAAACCACCTCTTATGAAATCATGTGCCCGCTCTGCAACCCAATAGTGTACATTTTTTAGCTGTATGAGCCAAGACAATAAAGTGTACTAGTGCTCATCGTGGTTTATCAGTAGAATATAGGATACCAAGTTTATATGTACAAAAATTGGATAGATCTGTAAGGTTTATATTAAATACTACTATTGTCCCCCCAAGCCCACCTAGCAGCACAGTGGTGAGAGTCAAGGGCAAAGGCTCAATGTGACCAATGTGCTGGGGCCATGGGCAAGGAGCCTCAGAAGAATAGGTCAAGCAAGAGCAAAACTGAGTGGCAGTGTGCATGCTGAGAAGACCTGCACTGAACTATAGCAAAATTGGGGATTGCTTGGAGGAGCCATGGAGTGAGAACCAAGAGCCCTAAATCCAGAGGCTTACGAAAGATGCACCTAAGTTTCCCTTAGCAGTAAGGACTGATCCTCCAGCCTGGTTTGCATGGCTGCTGTTCAACTCTTTTAGAGTTCATTAGTCATCCCCCAAAATCTTCTTAAAGCTATCACTACATCTACCTCTCTTTTTCACACGGCGCATTTTCAGTGGAGATCATCCATCAGAACAAAGAACACAGCAGCTGAATTCAGCTTCTGCTCTACCTGCTGAGCAACAAAAATGGCAAAAGTACTCACGTTCCACAAAGTAAGAGCTGGCATCGATCTTCCAGATGATCTGTCCCCGATGAGAGCCATTGACTCCACGGTTCTTATAGTCCAGAAAGTTTTCAGATAAGACTTCATCTACGTCCACAAAAGAAAAGAGCAATGCAGAGAAGTGTATCAGTCAACCATGCATTTAGAGAAAAGAAGAAAAATCACAAAGGATATGCTATTTCCAGTTTAACAGAGGGAAAAGGTACCTAGAATCAGAGCGAAGGAGCTGGAGCATCAGAGGACACCAGCAGCACCAAACCTTGCTCCCCACCTGACGCTACTGGGCAGGGGTAGTCTGCCTGGATCTTGAGCACCTTCAGAAAGCTAATCACTGTGCTAACAGTTCATTCCACTTTTCAGTACTTCTTCATGTGGAAAGTTTCAGCATAAATGTGTGCCTCCTAAAGCTTCCTCCTTTGAGATTGAAGGTGGGACATCAAGAAAATCCCATCACTCTTTCCATCTGGGATCCTGTTTTTAATGGACTCCACCCTGTCTTATCTCTTCTCCGGGCACTACAAGAAACTCATTCATTTACCCCCTTCATAAACTCAAATACTTGTTCATTCCAGATACCAGGGAAGGTGCTGGGACTGTTTTTAGGTGAAATCCATATGGTGGCTTTTGAACTAAAACTTACAGCTAGGGGAAAAAAAGGTAACATTATTCCTTGTGATAAGAGATACGAAGGAAAAAATAAACAGGGTTCTGTAACAGACAAGGACAAAGAAGGAGGTCAACAGGGTGGTCAGAAAGTGCTAAAGGGTGAGAAGAGACACTGGGGTAGAAGATGAGGGTGAATGTTGGAGTGTTATAGGCAGCTGAATTAGATAGAAATATGATAAGCAGTCAGACAGGGCCAGGCCCTCAAGGAGACAATAGGGAAGACAAGGTGACTTTGCAACTTTGAAAAAGACAGCCATTCCCACTTTGGGCCACATCTCAAGACAAAAGTAAACAAATACAGCCACATTCTTCCCTGGGGCTGGACATCAGGGATTGGTATTCTAAATAGGTATCAATCACCTTGAAAGAGCTCTAAAGAGTCACTAACCCAACCCCCAACAGGATGAGACCCTGTTCTGTATCCCTGCCCACTTGATATGTGACGTACTTCCTAGTTTGGTACTGAAGTTAATCAATTTTACCTGAGCAATGGTGCTTGTAATCTCAATAGTTGACCACAGTTTCGTCCCGCCTCATGCTCACCTAAGTAAGTTCCTATGTTCTCCACCTTAGACCCACCTCATCTCATGGTTTCGCTCTATGAAAGTCCCTGGAAGAGATAGCTTCCTGGGGACAAGCCCTTGGGCCCCCATGCTGTGCCTCTCTAGGACAGGAGTTTTCCTTCCCCCAGTGAATGTATTCTGCTCTTAACCTCCATTTGTTCTTAAAATTCATTCTTCAGTTTTAGGGAACACAAACTTATCCCAGGTACTTTTGAGGCTGGGAGTTTCATCTCCCCTATTTCAGGAGGGCTGTGTAGGTAGCGCTGCTGCCTCGATTCCCTGAGCTCAGCTGGTGGTGATGGTATGCTTTACCCTTGGGGTGTCTCTTCTCATCACTTTGCAACCTTGATCCCCATTTTAAAGCTGCTGGCTACAGAGGACAGCTGTATTCTTGGAAAGGACTGATCCTAGGAGCCCAAAGTCATTTTCAGCTCTTTGATTTTAGACCCTACTGTTTTAGTGCATATGAAAATAGAGACACACATTTTATCTTGATCTGCTGTGGGCCCTTCTAGTTTCCACTTCCCAGGAAAGTAATCAGTGGATACAGCTGGATCTAAGGCAGTGGGAAAAATTCTGAGAGTTCATACACAACACAAGGGGTGAAGGGCCAATTTTAGCAGGGATTTCTGAGGACAGAACCTCAGCTCCCCAGGCAGGAAAATAGGTCATGGCTACGACTTTGCTTCCTAAGATAACCTGGGGTCTGCATCCTGCTGCTAGCTAGACTGGGGAAGCCAGGCGGTGAGGAAGTGCAGAAAGGACTGAGCTTTATGCCCAATCTACGTTCCTCATCAGCAAAGTGAGGGGCATTTATAACTTCAGCCTTATGGGGAAGGGTTACAAGTACATCTGGTAAATGTACTTGTAACTGGCCATGTTGATGGCATGGTCCTGGAGGCCTTTTCTTTGTAAAGATAACGGGATGAGCAGCAGCATCTCTGTCTTATTACAGCAAGAACTGTTTGCATCCTTGGAACGTCACTTGTTTGTAAAGTTTGCTCGTCTCTATATGCGCGGTGTGTGCTCCTAGCCTTGTTTGGGCTTCTGAGACACTTGCGTAGAACATCTTTTACAGTAATTGCCTCATTTCTACAAGAAGTACTGGATTTTCTTAGATCACTGGGTCTTCAGAACAAATAGAAAGTTTCATAACCAGGTAGAAATTTCCCCCTTTATTGCAATTCTCCAAGAGGTAATATTTACCTGAATTTACCTACTCTAATTACCTGAGTATTCACTTTAATAACTGCAGTCAGGTATTCACATACTGTGACACCTGGGAAGGGGGTGCTGCATTGGCTATGAGCTAAGTTGTATTGTGTACTTAGCTCCATTGTGAGCACTGTGCTGGGGATACACTGGCCAACAGTGCAGCCTGAATTCTGAGGGAGTCTAGAAGATACCTGAGGATTTACTCAAGAACTGGCCATTTCATTAGAATAGGGTATAAAAAATGGGGCCAGAGAGAGAGCTCAGCCGACTAAGCACCTGCTATGACAAGCACAGGGACCAGGGTTTGATCCCTGGTCAGCATGCAATGCTGGCCTCACCTCTGGGGCATAGTGGCTGGTGACTGAGTCTAGGTGTGCTGGCGCACACCTGTAATCCCAGCACAGGGGATGCTGAAAGCAGGAGGATCAATACGAGTCTGAGTTGCATAGTGAAGTCCCTGTGTCAAATACATAAATGAATAAATAAATAAAAATTTAAAAGTAGTATAAAAATGAGTCAAGTATGAAGTAACCACAGGAATATGAATGAGAAAAGAATGGGATGAATAAATAGGACCAATAAAAATAAAACAAAACATAAAAACGCAACTGTTATGGTTTGTGTCTAGTTGTCCCCCCAGAGCCTATGTAAGTCAGGGGGCAGATGCACTGAAGGAGCAGGGAGTGGCCTGAGGGGCTGGGCCAGAGGACCAGGGTGGGACTTGAGGGGCGGGGCCAGAGAGGTACAATGCATTAAACGGGCAGCATGCACCTCCTGTCCCCCCAGGCCTGATGGCCTCTCTTAGAGGCATGAAACAGACAAGGTGGCACCTTAGCCTCTTCCAGGCCCTGTAGCCCGGGACAGCAATGTCTTGAGGTCTTGTTATGTAATTCAAGCTGCTTTAAACTATGAAACCTCCAGGAGTGTGAGCTAAGTAAACCTTTCCTTCCTTCATTTTGAGTGTTGGGTATTTGTCCCAGCACTGAGAGAAGAGTAACTAAGACACCAACTAATGAAAATGGCAACATAAAACATTTTTAAAGAGGAAAAGACACATTTTTCTATATACATTTAAAACAGGGCACAATTTAATGGTTTGGCCATTAATCCATAAATACTCGCTTCCCTGGCACTAACAATAATATTTAATAATACATATCACTCAGGGAAACAGAACAGAACTATCTGCATTCTTGCCGGGACCAGCTCTCCTGAGAAGTCAACCTCTCTTGTAGGATATTTATCAGCTCTGTTTAGGTAAGTTACTAGTCTCTTGGCCTAGGAAGCCAAATGGGTTAGACATGTCAGCAGCAGACAAGCAGAAGGTGCCTACACATGTCGTGCAGAAGTAAATCAATGAAGGGAATTCAGTGCTGAGAAGATGGGCAGTGAGTTGGGCTCTGGAAACGGCTCCAGTAATAACCCTACCTAACTGACTACCAGTAAGGTGTCTGCCTGTGCCTCACTCCAGAAGGCTGTCCTGGGATCTGTAGAGCACCGGAGCTGCTGTTCTTTCCGCACAGCTGCTTCTTCTCCCACCAAGATAGCGACCAACTAGCAACAAAGGAGTAGGTTAGAGCCATGGCCACATTACTGCTGATACCCAGGAAGCTAGTGAAGGGACACAGGATGCTGTGGAGAAAAGCTGCACTGCTTACAGGTTTATTTGGCTAAATAAATCCCTGCCTTTCTCCTCCCAATCTTGTGCAGGTGGAGCTAAAGAAGAAACCAAATTTGTATCTGGAACCTGGTTGCACAGGAGTCTGAGAAGAGTAATTCTCAGGGAACCGGATTCTGCACTGGACTAAAGCACTAGGGGAGAAGAGAGAACTGAGTGGATTCTGGGGCCCAAATCACTCTCACTGTCCACAGGATGTGGAAAGGCATTTCCTGGGCCCTTTACCTGGGCAGTTTTCTCAGTGCTGCCAAGGGGGCAGGACTCTCTTTGTGGAAGCCACTTTTCCACACCCTTGTGACGGGGAGGTTAATCACTTATGGGTGATCTGGGAAGCTTGTTTAATTCCTTTTTCTCTTATTTTTACTACAAAATGAGGATAATAATTTAACATTTTTTAGTGAAGATTAAATGAACAGTTACTGGCAGCGGTCTCAGAATAGTGTCAGACATCTTAATAAGCAGCTATTTCTGTTTAGTGTGTGTGTGCTAAAAATAGGCCCTTCTATTTTAAATCCCCATGAAACTTAATGAACAAAGGCATTAATAATAACTCAAGACATTAGCTTATGCCAGTGCTATATAAATTTAGCCATCTCATATTTTGTATAGCACAGAAAGAGATATATTAAATCCCTCCAAATAAGATTATATGTCCTGGATGATGCTTATTTCTTCTGGCATACAGAATTTCATCTCCTGATCCATAATTTATAATAGAGAAAAATAGGTTGCCAGGTTACTAAAATTTTAATCAGAAAATTCTAATGAAGCTCAAAAAAAAAAAAAAAAAAAAAAAAGAAATGAAAAGTGTGTTTTCCCTTGATTAGTCTTGAAAATGAAAACTGTAGCAATGGTGTCCGCACCCTAACTGTACAGATAGGAGACAACAGAAATAGTATTGCTGTTAAAAGTAGAATGGGCAAGGAAACTAGTCTCCTTTATAATCAATTATCAAGGACAGTCATGCCAGTAACTAGATCTCCTGAGCTCATCAGAAAAAATACACCATGGCTTTCACGTCTCAGAGTAACTCATGATTTCGGTGCCTTCTGATAATGAAACCTTGGAAGGATCTCTAAGGAGTCATCCACTCTGCATTTTTACTGAAATAATTTAACCGCAGAAAAGGAGAGAATCTGCTCAAGTTTCATACACCTGAGCAAATGATGTAGAAGTCCTGCTGTCACATTCTAGGCAGGAACTCTATGGAGAAAATGGCAGGGAAGGAACTGAAAATGTCCCTTTTTCCTTTCTGTAGTTTTTCCTTCATGTTACTTCTCTGAGCACAAGGATTCTGTTTCTGCCTTAATTAAGAAATATGGCACCAGCTCTTTGGGATTCTAATAGTGTGCCTAAGGTAAAGGAGCATTTTCAGTTATCCAAGAGTTGTTTTCCATAAGAAAGAACTGGAGGAGAAGGAAGAGAACGAGGAAGAGGAGAAAGGGGAGGAGGAGGAGGAGAAAGAAGAGGAGGAGGAGGAGCAGGAGGAAGAGTGACTACTGCAGCTCTTGTCCCAACGTGGTGCGTGAATTCTGGTGAGAAGTGGTTTGGGAGGCTGAGTTCACTGAAGAGACATTCAAGAAGAGAATAAGAACAAAAAAGACAGAAAATACACAAGAAGGGCGAAGGAATTTAGAGGATGAAAATAATACCCATGAAGAACTGTGAAGTTCAAAGGCATAGGAAAGCAACCTGGCTGAGCTACTTAGACTCCTACAAGAACAGCTTATTGCTGAGCTTAAGAAATCAGTAGTGGAAAATAAATGAGAATTGTCTCAGACTGTTGGCACTATTGATATATATTTTTGGGTGATTGCTGCTCTTAAAAAAATTCTGAACAAAGAAATGGTTAAAGGAAACTCCAACTTGCTACACTGTCCAGCCTGGGGTTGAAGTTATGATCCACCTGGCTCAGCCTCCGCGAGTGCTAGGATTACAAGCATGCACCACCTTGCCAACCTGGACTACTGCTTTTTTTTGGGTGAGGGGAGGAACTAGGGATTGAACTCAGGCCCCTGCACTTGCCAGGGAAGCACTTATTCCACTGAGCCATCTCCCTGACCTCCATGGACTATTGCTTTTACGATGAGACTATTCTACCCTTTGTAGGATGATGAGTAGCGCTGCTAGGCTCTCCTCAGTTGATGTCAGTAGCTGCTCCTAGAATCCAAAACCACTCATGTCTTTGGACATCAGCAAATATTTTCTGAGGAGTAAAATTCAACCTAGGCAGAGAATTACTGGTCTATACTTAAAAGCAACCACCATAAGAATAATACAACAATGCAAAATTCGTAAATGGATAGAACATTCCCCCTAAAAGGCAGGCAAGAATTAAAAACAAAGAGACAAAGTAAACACATTAAATAAGGAAGATGAAGAAAAGTGGCAAAAAGAAGTTGTAACATCATGGTATTATAAATGTAAATATTTTATCCTAACTAATTAAAAATCAGATAATCTCATAACAGAATAAAAAGATACGCACAAAGATCAATACTTTAAAAAGGACCCAGAATGAATATATCCAGAATATAGCAGAGAAAAATGATCAAGCAAATAGAAAGCAGAAGAAAACTTAGAAATCAGCATTTTTAATAGTAAAAAAGTAAAATTTGAATCAGAGAGCAGGATATAGAACCTGGATAAGCCTTCAGTAATAAGCAGTCATGAGCCAAAGAAGATAAAAGATATGAACACCATGAACATTACATATGCAAAACACAACACCAACATTTACAAAGTATGCAATTTATAAAAGTAAAGATAGATGCAATGATTTGCATATAGTTTATTTCCACTAAAATTCAAACTATAGTTTAGTTCTCATTGTGAAGTATGAAGAGGGAGAAACAATCTGACAATGATGCATAAACCTGGGGTCCCTTAGACCTGGGGGGAGAGTTGTCTCCCATCTCTCTTTGGGGGACAGTAGAGTTGGGATAAAGTTATGAGTTTGGAACTCTCATGATTGAATATTGGCAGCTTTAACCAACTGACAAGAAAAACATTCCCTGTTGACAACTAAGGATAACTGGACTATAGACTGTTCTTCCTGCAACACTTTCCTGATTCGAGATATGATCATTTGATTGTTCAATGACTGTATTTATAGTTTCCAGAGTTTGTGATTATAATAGGGGCAATCTCTGTCATATACTTTAAAAAAATACTATGCTATTTTTCATTCTGGAACTGTTGAAATAAAATATATAGAATGGATCTATTTTGCATCAGTTTTATTTTTTAAACATACTACTTATTTTGTTGGAATTGTCAAAGATTGTATTTAAATCCCAATGCATTTGTTAAATGTTTGCAGCAATAGTTTGAAGTCAGTAAATATTTTTGGCCATTGTACTGATCAGTGCATGTTGCCCTTTCAACCATTTCATAGGTTCCCAGTTACCTTGTGTAAAAACAAAAACAAACAAACAAAGAACAGAACTAGAATGCTTCGTTAAAAAAAAAAGATCAGAAGATATGTACTGTAAGTGTTTGGGTCTAAAATTGTTCCCCCAAAGGCTTTGTTCCCTGAGTGGTGTGATGGGGAGGTAAAGTGGTGGAGACTAGAGTAGGGGTCTTCCAGTCATTGGGGCTGTGCTCTCAAAGGGGATGTGGGACCCTCGAGTTTTCTTCCTCTTTCTTTTTTACTTTATTTCAGTTTGTGTCTAGATGTCCCCCCAAGCCCCATGTGATTTCCTCACGGGGCGTGATTCTTATAAGTGGATTAGTTTGCAGGTAAGTTTATAGCTGATTCGCTACAAGGAGGTAGAATATTGTCAGAAGAGGAGGGTCACTGGGGTGCGGCCTGGAAAAGCTCACCTCTTCCTAACGTCACGCCTCTATCGCTGCTCCCTGCTGCCATGCCAGAAGCTGTTCCTCCCCTGTGATGCCCCTCTGCCATGCTCTTCTGCCTTAGAGCTAGCTGTCTGGGATTAAAACCTCTATAAACTGGGAGCTAAAGTAAACCTTTCCTCCTTTAACTTGTGAGCCTCTGTGTGTCATGTACTGTATCCCATTGAGGAGAAACTAACTAACACAGATGTGTTCCTCTGAGTGCTGCTCCCCACCGTGTGTGCTTCCCCAGCACAGACCCAAAAGGAACAGGGCGAGTGGGGCACAGATGGAAACTCCGAACCTATGAATCAGAATAAATCTTCTCTCTTTGTAAATTGGACATCTCCATTGTTTTATTATCATAAGAGAAAGCTCTCTCTCTCTCTGTCTCTCTCTCTCTCTCTCTCTCTCACACACACACACACACACACACACAAGCACTTGCTTGCACATGCCCATATGCCTTCTGTATCCCTTTATGTGATCACCTGTATTGCCTCAGGACTCCACCAGGTCAGGCTCCTTGATCTTGAGTCAGAACCATGAGCTAAAATATACCTTTTTTTCTTTATATCTTTCCTGGGGTTTGGTATGGTGTTATTAGCATGAGAAAACAGACTAACACAGTAAAGATTAATTAAGAGTATTTCGCTAGAAATTCTAACACAATCCACTCAAAAATTCAAAATCCAAGGATGAAAAGTGTCACAATATGTAGCATGTGAGGAATATACAGACTAGTGGTGTAGCTTAGTGGTAGAGTGCTCGCTGGGCATGTGCAAAGCCCTGGGCTCCATCCCCAGCACTGAAAAAATAAAATGAGCAATATTAAACTCTATCTATATATCATATAAATATATACATATATGCATAAAAACTATGTGCATAACTGTATGAGAAAGAGAAAGGGAGGAGGGGGAAAGTTGGAGGAAAAGGGATAGAAAAAGAAATTGAGAGAGAGAGAGAAGCAATCCTTACTTTGTGCAGTGCTCTGTTAACTGAAAACTGTATGTATCCTGTTCCTGCAGGTTCTGTGATCATTCTTGTCACTGTTACCTCAGTGACCATGAACCATGGGAAGGGGGCTCAGTGTTAGTATGTATGGGTTTCAGTTAACACAGTGCCATATACACATGAACACACAGATCATAGAAAGGAGTTTTTAAAAGCCCCAAAGAATCAATTGGATGGGAAATACATATAGTTGCTAACATCACACAGGCAGAGTGACTCAGAAGGTAGGGAAGAGAATACACTCCCCCAGGCACCAATATATGGGTATGCACCAACAGTCTGACTTCAGTTTAATCTTTTAATTTTAATTTTCTCTGAGTTATCATTCCTTAATGTGTGGAATTTTGAATGTATAATTATAGTCTGGTTTCATTATGTTTGAAGCAACAGACTAAATTCTACATGGTGTGGGGTAACATGGTATGAATATGCTTTATTTAAACTGTAACTTAGTAAATCAACTAATCATTGCAAATTGTGAGTGTATTATGTCTATTATACTGATTCAGTTGTATTCTGGTTAGTTTGATAGTATATTTGGTTCATATGTAAGCAGTATTTTTTTTAAAGATTAAATTTTTAATTTTTTCCTTGTTGATATGGAGTCTTGCTATGTAGTTTGGACTCATAATGACACTTCTGCATTAGCTTTTCCACTGCAGGGATTACAGGCATGCACCACCGTGCTTGGTTTCGGGGCTGGCACAGCATGCTGTACCGAGGACTGAACTCAGGACCTTGTGCCATGCTATACTGAGGACTGAACTCAGGACCTTGTGCTTGCCAGGTAGGCACTAAGACTGCCAAGATATCTCTTCGGTTCCATATTTAAGCAATTTTAACAGGCACTGCTTCCAAAAGAGTCAAAGGAATGACTTTCTTTGAAGGCAATGATGTGCTACGTAACAACCATTGTTGAATTTCTATCATCTTGTCTTTGGAAATTCGATATCATTTCTAACATGTTTTTAATCTATTCATTCTTTTGTTCCCTTTAAAATGAAAGTACTAATAATTCTAAGAATGAGTTTTAAAAGGTAAGATTTTTTTAAAACATTGAAATGTTAAATGAAGAGGTAAAATATTTATATACAGTAAATACATTCTTATTCATATAGCATTCTAATGATTAGAGATTTCAGTTGTACCCATCAAGTAATATAGCCTTATTCAGGTATACAATAATGTTCCCTTATTGTAATCTAAAGGTGGTGTTGAATCTTTCACTAACCCTAGATACTACAGAACCTACAAAGAATTACATTTTTTTTTTTTAGGATTCCTTTGCTTTATTTTTTTATTATTATTTTTATTTTTGTTTTTATGAAGTACATATATCAATGAGACAGTTTTAAGATACTTTGACAAGATGGATTTGATAAATTAACACATTGCAAACTGTTTTCATAATGTTTTGGTATCATAGAAGGTGCATACATGATATTATACCTACAGACATTAGTCTCTTATCAGTAAATTAAGAGAGTATAGCTCTTTGGGTATCTTATTTTTTATACCTAAATTATAACAAAGATTCAATAATTAATACTTTCTACCTTGTTATTTTCCTAGTGGTTGTCCATAGTACTAGAAGCTGACATAATATCCTGTCCAACTACCATTAGTGCAAATCTTGCCTCTCATAGAATTATACAGAAGCACAGCGTTATCCATCCCCACTGTACTGTCTATACACACACATCATGATTCTTCCTTTCTATACCCCTTCCTTTGTCTACACCTGTCAAAGATGGGCACTCCATTGTCATTCAACTAATTTAGGTGCCTGGACTTGACAACACAATCCAACACAGTCCAGCATTCCACAACAATAGTGAGTTATCCAAAGAAGTTGTCAACCATAGCCATTTACAGCTCAACTTAATATTATGGCCCTGTGATGTATACTTCATTTTTATACTTTTCTGCTGGATGGTTAAGACCTAGATAGAGCAAGACCAATATAACAACACATGTACTTTATGTTTCTTATGAGGTCAGTGAAGTCCCCTCAGGGTTTAATCTTGTAATCCTGTACCTTATTCTGTAGATCCTTTGTCTGTGTCATCCATGTGGATGAGTCACAGCCAATGCTTGACCAGTTTTCTCTCTGTGAGAGCCTGAGAGAAAGTTTTCTCTCCATGTGATTCTCTCCAGGCACACTATAGATCTGTTTCCTCTGTGGCTCCATAATCTTCTTGTTCAGAAAATTTGGAGCTCAACTGAGTTTCATGATGTTGCAGTACAGGTTCTCCTATGTCCTGAGTCTTCACTGACCTTGAAAGGCTAGGGCCAAAATGTTGGCTGGCCTTGTGGCTCTTCTATTTCTCCAACTTTGATCTGTGAACTTAGGTTGTTAACCATCCAGAAGAAAAGCTGATTCGTATCCTGCAGCATATGCCATTCACTTAAGAATTACATTTTTATTTGACTAAGTCAAATAGGTACTACTGAATGAATAAATGTAAAGCTACTGGCTGGAATTATTGATTTGTAAGTAACATATTTCTGTGTACTTGTGTCTGACCAAGTACCTGTACATTTACTGACATTTTCACATAAAAAAAAATCATTCTCTAGGCCCCTGTTGATTTGGTCAGAAGCCTTTGTCTGTAATGCACAATGAAAATAATTGAATATTCATCTATGGGTCAAAGCAGGTCAGAATGAAGTGTGGCAATTAGGGTAATTAGCCACCATGCATGCAGGGAATAAAGCTTCTTGACAAGATAAACAAAAAAAAAAAAGTGATATACAGTATTGATTTCCAGGCAGTAAATACCCATTATCTCATCATTCCCTTTCACTAGCCCCAAGAAATGAATTATGTTTCCTCAGTTTTGCATATAAGGAAACTGAAACTTAAAACGAAGTGCCTGGCTGAAGTCTTATGGCTGGGCCAAAGCAGGCCATGTCTGTTAACCAGGTCTTCCTCCATTCTGTGCCACTAGGAGAGAATCATTTATTGCTTTCATCTAGCTCATCACAAGCCACTTTGCAAATGAGGGTAACCCAGGACATTCATGGTAATTTATTGTACCATAGATGGTGTCTCAGTTACCCTTCTCTTGTTGCTGGGACAAATATCCAACACTCAAAATGATAGAAGGAAAGGTTATTTATTTAGCTCACAGTACTGGAAGGTTCAAGACACTGGAGGAGAGGCTGGGGTGCTGTTGTGTCCAGGATGACCCTCTCCACACCTCTCAGAAAGCACAGGCCACCCAGTTTAACTGTTTGTGCCTCTCTGGCTTCTCCCCTAGGGCTCCACCCTGGTCCTCTGGCCCTGCCCTTCAAGCCACTCATTGCTCCTCCAGCCGCCTCTGCCCTATAATTTACATGAGGCTTTGGAGGGACAACTAGACATAACCCATAACAGACGAGTTGCTACTGTAAGGGCAGCATTAGTGACCTGGTGACAATGCTATTGAGACACATATCAATTGCCACTCTATTCAGATATATTCACCTCCTGTGGCAAGAGACAATCATATTTCTATGTTTACCTGGAGAGCTACAGGGGTCAGATGATGCCAAAGGCATCATGCACTTGGCCTCACACGGGTGTTCCGATGCCACTGATATGGAATGGTCCATACCTGAGGTCACACCACAGTGCCAACACATCCATGCCCAGGGTGAGTTCTGTTGCCAGACATGACAGCTGGGTGGACATGGGAGCCACCGAACTGGTATCTCCTCATTTGGAAATGACGGATTAGATGAAGTCATCACCTCTAACTTTCTAGGACTAGATCTGTGGCTTGAGGCTTGGCAAGGTTGTGCCAACCTGCAAGAAAAGTTACTAAAAACTTGTGAAATTATGAACTTTGAAGAAGCGCAGTCAATTTTGGATTGGAAAATTGTATTTGAAGCATTACACCACTGAAAGTGTTAGCGTTTTGAATTAGATAACTTCACAGTTATGTATGTGTGGCTACTAGGAGAATAACCAACTGTCAGCCTAAGATTCCAAGATGATAGCTTTTGGTTACTTTTGGCTCAGCCCAAGCATCATGTTGACACCAGGTTTTAGTCATTTGAGGAGTTTCATGATGCTTGATGTGGCTCACAGCCCTTCCATCTTGCAACACCCCACCCCCGCTCTAGTCCTCAGTGGTGTGAGTGCCTACTCTCCTTCCACTGTACCACCTGGTCTGTCCTCTTTTTGAGCATCTCCCCTGCCGCTTTCTCTGATGAGACCTTCTGGAGCATTTTCTAGCCCCAACCCACAAGTAGCTTTATTGATCCTCCCAGTACTTGTCACCCCAAATCCACTTCCCCAGCCAGGCTCTGACTGAGCTCAGACCCACTCACAAATCAGAGTTCTCAGGCAGTTAGTACCCTGTGGACCTCCACTAAATCATCACCTCTTCCCACTGTCCCTGACATGGGGAATGGCACCAATACTTTTCACTTGCAGAAGCTTACTGCTGTGAAGAGGTGATTCAAAATTAGGCCTCTGTGGATAGGCAAAAACCTTAAGTGTGAAGCACGTCACATCCCTGATCACAGACAGTATGCCCTGGAGGGGGACTGTGGTACAACCGAAGGATTCAGGCCCTTAACTCCAGCAGATGGCAACCCTCTTTTAGTTCAGTCTGGACCTGACAAATTGGGGGTTCTGTGGAGGGCACTAGAAAATGGATTTTAATGTGAAACCTCTACATTTTTAAATGTTGATCATTAATTAAGCTTAAAACTGGAGTGAACAAAATACTTTTGGTAGCCTGCCATCTCTTTTCTTGTCCTAGATTGTTGCTATCTACTTTTATTCAAGAACTAATGAAAAAAAACATAATGTTTCACTGTTTCCAAGCTCAATTTACTGGTAAGTACTATTTTGTGCAAAAATTTGCAGAGATATGCTTCTTTTATCTTCAATTGTGCATGTCCTGTAAATACACTAACTACTCTGGCAGCAGAGATTTCTAGAGAACCCAAACTCTGACAGTTGGGTGGGGTTGCCTTTAAACTATCAGAAAAGTGGCCAAGATTGTAAAGCCACACACAGTAACTCCTTCCTTCTTGCGATGCTCAGTGATGCTAACTCTGGTGTTGTGTGCCAATGTGTAACTGGCACACCATGGCACTGAAGGAAGAACCCTTGGCTTCTGTTGGTCCTGGTGTTGGGTCTCTTGGTTCTTGCCAAAGCCATACCTTGGATTGTGTAATACCATGTCAATTTTTACCACACTTCATACTACCACGCAAAATCGAGGAAATACATTTTTCATATAATTTATTTTCACAGTTTCAAATTTGTAAGCTTTATTTTCAAAACCAATGAAAACAGTGAAATTTTAATAAGGAGTCAGCTCAGCATGTACTTTATTTGCATAATTTGAATATAGTTTTGAGAAAATTTGCATAGAAAAAATCTCTCCTTAAGAACTTTTAATTTGGAAACTTTCATAATGTTGAATAAAGCTCTACATCAGGCAGAGCAAGTTAGATTTTTCTAGCACCATGACTCTACAGACCAACCATGTCTTTTGAAAACAAAGCATCATGAATGTTGAAAGACTAGGTGAAATGATTTACGTTGGGAACAGTGAAGTCACCTGAATACTGGTTGGGAATATGTTGTTACTTTGAGCTTATAGACATGGGTTTAGAGGAAGGCTTTTAATATGCATTTATTCACAAATACAAGAGCTTCTTTAGTTGTAAATGTGATGGCGCTTGTGTTTAACTATGTGTCACTCTATTATATCATGATTCCCTTCCATCAAGTAGAGATGATAAGAGAGGCCTGATTGTTGGGTTTGCAAAAAACAAACAAACACAACACAAAGGACTGGTGGACTTCAGTGTGTACAACTCAGTTTAATGTGTATTTTAATTATATTTTGGAGTTTAGAAATTAACATGTTAAAGTGCATGCATAAGTGAAATATGAGTAATATACTTTTGGATAGCCATACCTGTGCATGAGACTGTTATTTCTGCAGCATGGTGTCAGTGGCCCTGGCTAAGTCAGTGGCTCCAGGAGCAGAGATGGAGGGGACAGTGTACTCACCGATGAGGTACATGCCAATCCAGTCCCCTGCGTCCACCTCCTCCTTGATGTCCCAATGGATCACCAGGTCCTGTGAGTGGCCTATGGAATAGTAGGAGCTGCTGACCATAAGTGTGGAGCGGCTGTCCGAGGTGACCAGATCGGTATCACTGGTGGAGCGGGGGATGGTGACGCCATCGTGAGGGCCACCCCTGATGTCCATGTTGTGGAACTGGTCAGGATTGTAACTGTAGCGGAGTGGCTCCTTGCACCGGCGCCGGCTCTGGGAATTTCGAGATGGAGACGCCATGGCGGCCAGGCCTAAAAACCTGTTTTGGTACAGATTCTGTGGGGACAAAGAAATATTGAACAGGGTCAGACATGACCACAACTTTCTCTGTCTTCATGTGAAATTTTAAATGCATGGAGGAAGATCGACTGAAAGAAGAGCCCCTCCTGGAATATGTGAAACACAATATCCTGCATGCTCCCGGAGACAGAGATCATAACTCTGGGTGCACACATGGACAACAATGTGGAGGACACAAACATACCAAGGCTCCCATGTTTGTATGTTCTCTTATGGTCTTAGCCTTTCCAGTTGCTTCAGCCTGCTTGACTCTAGAAAGACTGGACTATGTGCAAAGAGGGCCTGAAGATGTGACTGCCCCTTCCGGAGTGCTGTCTCTTGAGCTCTCCAATGCCAATTCACTCAGATCCCATGTTACCTTTTCTGGGGTAAAGGATTACCTCTCTGAGCCTTCCAGGGAGGCCTGCAGCACTGCAGTTCCTACACACAGCCCAAATTTGAGCGAGGCAGGCTTTCCCCCTCCACTTAGAACCATTTCCTCTCCGCAGAATGGCTCTTGGTTGCCTGACATTTCTGTTAAGGATTCAGACCTCCTAGTAATGCTCTTTGAACACCAGAATTTTCAATAAAGTCCTTCCTCAGAGGACTGGCTTCCACATAGCACAAGTTATTATAGAAAAGAATACAACTGATGAGCAAAATGATTTTCTTTTCTTTTTTATTGTTTATAACATTGAGTACTCAAGGTGAGCTGTGCCAACGCAGTTTAATAACTTGTTTGGGGCACTGGTGACTTTTAGGACATGGAAGGAAGGACATCATATAAAGCTTCTGTGAGGGATTCATTTTTGAAACAAGCAAAAATTATTTTGGCTTCAAAGAATACTAAAGTTGGAATTTAAATGTACATTGTTTGGATTTCTCTTGTGAAAGTACATATGCACTATTCCATAACTAAACATTTTTTTTTTTGTTTTCTGTCTCTATCTGTGTCTCTATTGCTCTCTCTTTCTGTAATTGATATTGAGAATTGAACTCAGGACCTCAGACATGCTAGGAAAATGCTATAACATTAAGCTGCATGGCCAAAGCATTTTATCTTTTTTTTTTGGTACTGGGGATTGAACTCGGGACCCTGTGCTTGCCAGGCAGGCACTTGTGCTACTGACCTATATCCCTGGCCTGACCTTTTAAAAATCTTTTTAAGATCTTGCTAAGTAGTCTAGGCTGGCCTCAATCTTGTCATGCTCTTAGCTCAGCTTCTTGAGTAACTGGGATATTTTTGTTTTCAAGAAGAGAAAATGAAATTCAAAAAAAGTGTTAAATCATGCTGGTTAGAGTCCAGACACTACACTGTAACTTATTATACACATCCATCAAGTGGAAGTTATTAAATTTTTGTTTACCTGCCATGAAGACCAGGCCCCAGCATACACCTACACTTTAAATTACGTAAGAGTATTTAGCAATGATTTAGGCCTATACTTTTTCCATTTCCCAAGACCAAGGCACTTGCAAAAAGTCCATTAACCTGAAAAAGTACAGGCTGACCTCTGAATCTTGGTCCTAATGGCCTTAATGGTTTAATTGTTTTGTCTCTTGTTAGGAATTTCTCTGGCCCTATTGTGATAACCACAGAATTACTATGGGCAGAAAAGCAAGACGTCGAAAACATCTCATCACGCTAGCAAGGCTGCATGTCACATTAAAAAATGCTTGTCACTGTGTTTGCACAAGAGGATTTAATAAACTATAAAACCTTAAAAGAAATGTTACACACTATAGACTCATTAGGCTGCAAGAGGTAATTTAATGGTTCTCCCTTCAATCGGAGCCACAGGAGATAGATGAGGGTGTGTTCTGTTGTTAAAAATGACTGTCCCTTCCTACACAGCAATTCTGATGTTTTACAACCCTTCAATTCTTCCTAATCTCTAAGGCAAACCTTGTCTGACAAGGCCCTCCTATCCCATTCCTCTCTGGAAGGAAGTAGGAGTGCTGCTGTCCATTATCTCTATAAAGAAGCATCAGCTGGCATCACTAAGTTGATCCCAGTTTTTTCTCCTCCACACCAACAACTCAAGTGTCTTTTAACATCTCTTACTCTTGAAAATAGGCAATATTACACTGATAAGATGATGCTAAGACTATCATGCATTGTTTCAATAATATGAATTTTCACTTATTGGTTGTAATCCAGAGTTCCTAGTTATGGGCTATATTAAGCACATGTTTTAATTGACTCTTGAGAAAATGGATCCAGTAGAAAAAAATCTACACATGTCCTGCAAAGAGCCCATTTATAAGGAGTAAAATTCTACCTGTTGGACTCATTTTTCTATTTAAAGAATCAAACAACATTCAGTTTTTCAACTTGAAGAACTTCATAGTTGTTAAAGAGTTTTGAATTAAGTGCTATGCTCTTAGTTTATTGTTTTAATCTTTGGACAGGTCTTAAGTGTTTAATTTACAATACTTCTAGATACTTGAATGCATTATAAAATAGCCTCTATAAGGAGATAAGATCTTAAAAGTAGAAGATTATCTTTTCTAGGGATGAAGAATGTTATTAGGTGTGCAATGATCTTGTTAAGAATGTAGGCAAACAAAAGGTTCTGCTCTGTCAGTTTCCATCTGATAAAGCCATCGCTAGATCTGCTGTTAGAGAACACAAGGCTGTGAGTGCCATCGTGTCTATGAAAAGAAAAGATTTCCACCTAATGAAAAAAGAGAAAATAATTCTTAAACATTGCTTCTACACTACACTAAGGAATGAAATATCATAAGAGAAAAATAGGCCCCAAGGAAACTTCATTGAAGTGTACAAGATGTAGCTATAAAAACTACATTATTTAGTTGGAAGAAATAATAATTTTGAGTCTAAGAGCAAAGTTTATTTTGATCAAGTAGATGCCTGAAGCTTCTTTTTCTGTACACCAGGAGGTTAATGGGGCTGAAAATACAAATGAACTTTTTCTATAAAAGATATGAGAAAATTTACAACAAAAGAAATAGGAAGATATGAAAAAAATCTGGAAGTCATGATAAGAAAGAGCGTAATACTAACATGGGCATTTACTTTATGCAGGAACTTTTCATACTACCTCATGAGAACTTTATCCAGTATCACTACTCCCAGGTTGGTGGGAAACTCAGCTCAGAAGAGTTAATAAGAGTTTCCAAGGTTGTAGACCTTATTGCCACAAACGAAGATTTGAGCCCTTGCATGTATGATTGGTAAGCATGTACCTTTATTCTTAAGCACTGTCTCCAAATTATAACATGAGTGATAGAGTGGCAGCATTTGAGATTTACATACTTTGAGCTTCTTGGAATCCAAGACACAAAAAAAGAAACTGAGTTGCTATGATCAGAAAGCTAGAAATTTTTTCTTCTTCCAAATCTGTAATGAAATGCTTCATCTTAGATTTTCTAAAGACAACACCACATGACTTGGTGAATCCTATCTTCAGACGTGTTTAAAAAGTCATGAACACAGTCGTAGGTTCCTTATACAAACCTGAGGTCATGCTATGGAGAGATTCTTGTCTCAGCATAGTCTCAATCCTTTTCCTCCAGGTTTGATACAACCCTGAGTATTATGTTCTATTTAAAATTATCTTCCTCATTGATATATTTCTAATCAGTCTCTCTCTCCTAGAAGCCAGCCATCAACAGAGTTGGATGATTGCCTAGCTGCTTTAGGTCTGTATTTCTAGTTAGAGTGGGGCTTAGTAAGAATGTAGGATATGATTGATGACTGTGTTTTGAATGAATAGCTGGATGAATGAGTGAATGAATGAATGAATGAATGAATGAGAGAAACTGGGGTGTTATGGGAGATGGGGTATATCTACTTCTCATATCCTAGAGCCTTTACATGATGCTGCCTCTATTTCTGGGACTCTGAAACCCCTTGAATTGTCTATTTTACTTTAGGCATAAGGATTGGTGCTCAGAATCCTCAAGATCTTTTTCCTTGAATTACAACAGACTGGATCAGGTGCCCAGATGGCATGACCAACACGAGTCTTAGGAGATCTCCAAGGGACAGTGCAGGAGATGCTGGGTTAACTCTGGGTGGCTGGCACAGATACAAGCCTAGGATAGACTTATAAGAAGCCCCTAAAAGAGGAAACCTCCCACCTAGCTGATGGCCTGACCTAGGCAGAAGTGCCTGAGAACACAAAAGTTATGTTGCCCACGCACTTCTGCTGAGTCACCACTGTTAAAGGAAACAATTTTTCAGGCTAAAAAGAGACAAATTTACCTTCTTGAGAGTTACTTAATTGTGTTTTAGTAATAAGGGAGTTGGGGGATAAGATAAAACATTTCCTCCATCAATCTTTTCTGTCTCACTTCTTGAGAATTGAATTGCCAAACTCTGTTTTGTGGTCCTTTGACAAATTACCCAACGTGGGGTACTTTATATAGATACTTGTGGTGAATGGAAAGTCCAAGCAGCACGATGCCAACATCCTGAGGAGGGTCTCCTGATCGCATCACCACATGACAGGGAGCTAGAAGAAAACAGACCAGTGCAGAAGACAGCAGATGTGTGGAGCAGTCCTGCTTTTAAGCAACCAGCCACCCTGGGACTGACTCAAGCCTGTGACACTCACTCAGCCTTCTCTACATGATCAGCGAGGCCTAGTGATGAGGCTAGAGAGTGTGTGACCTCACTATCTTCTGAGGTTCAACCTCATAAAATGCACCCCACAAATTTCACACCACCACAGTGAGGACTCGGCTTTCAGCCTGTAACCTTTGCAGGCCAAACCATGTTGCAAACCCTGTCAGGCATCCTGCATGCGCATCTGAACTTCTGCTTGGAAATATGAACAGGCATGTGAGGGGGTGCAGAGGTTGGCATCAGAGGCCTGACAGGGACTCCGACCTTTGTTAGATGTCACAGGAGGAACATGGGAGGTGGCTGCCCTCCTACCATCTCTGTTGCACTCTTCAGCTCTCAGACACTGATTTTTAGAATTTGGGCCTCAGTTGTGTTGTGAGCCCCTAAGCCATGTGGTGAAAAAGCTTTCTTTTGTTCTGGCCATTGTGTAGAAGAATATCCAAGGATTACATAAGCTACATCATGTGGACTCCATTTCTTTGAAAAAAGAAATAAAGCCTACACATTGCTAGCTAAATGGGAACATTAGACAGAAAGTTTTAATAAGCAAACCAAGCTCAAACAGAACACATCCACAGAAAAATGCATGATTGAGTAATAGGTTAAGGTAATTAAGCAATCCCTCCTTATCATCTGCCCTGGAGCCCAGTGGAGGAGAGGAAGCCTCTGCTTCTTGTGGCTCAGGAATACTTCTCACTGACATCCAAGAGAAGTGAGCAGAAGCCCTACCTCGGCCATGCACTGCGCATGTGCACAGCTTCTGCTTCCTTGGTCAAGTCTGGAATTACTTGGTGCACGTCTAGGTCACTTGAAAAATGTCTAGAGGTATTCAACACGGAAGCTATTGAAATCTGGGGGTGTGGACAGCTAGAGCAAAAGACAAGAGGCTTGGTGTAAGGGAGGAGGCAGAAGGGACATCTCTTGCTGGATGAAAATGTCTGCTACTTTGTACCTCTTCTGCTCAACATAGAAAGGAAAGCACATATGAAGCAATGTTCCTGTCTCTGTCTCTCTAAGAGACAAAATGAAACAAACTGTTCAAATAAGGAGAAAGAATTATTATTATTATTATTGTTATTATTATTTTTCAGTACCTAAGATTGAACTCAGGACCCTGCACTTGCCAGGCAAGTGCTTATTCTACTGCACTATCTCCCCGGGCCTGAGAAGGAATTATTTATCCCTGTACTATACTAGATGGGGTCATTCTCTACTTGGGAGAGCACCAACCTGAAAGACAAAGGAACAGTTTCTTTTTCCCCCTCCAACAGAGGCAGGATAAAAGACATGCTTTCACTTCGTAAAACCATTCTGGCATGTGGAGCTCCAGGGCCCCTGCTGATCTTTCAGTAGTCACTGGATGAAGGGCAAAGAGCTGGCTATCATCTTCCTGGACAATTATGTATGAGGCACCCATGACTCAGTTTACTCTTCCTTGAGCCCCAAGAAGCTTCCTTGAGTCTCTGCTGTGCGGAGGCTATGACTCTGTCTCTTCCCGTAACTATCTGCCTACCTGTATTTCTATTCCCCTAACCAACCCATAAAACCACGAATCACAGACTCTCCAGGGGGGCATTAGTGATCCTGCCTCAGGTCCCTTTTAAGTCAGATATAGCAGTGCATACTGTAACCTCAGGGATTTGATAGACTGAGGCAAGAATACTACAAGTTTGACACTGTCAGGGCAACTCAATGAGACCCAGTCTCACAATAAAATAAAAAGGGCTGAGGATAGTGGTAGAATGCTGATTGTTATTATTGTAAAAGGTAATAAGGAAGGAAGAAAGAAATGAAGGGAGGGAGGAAGGAAAGAAGGAAGAAGGAAGGAAAGATGAAAGGAAGGAAGAAAGAAAGGAAGGAAGGAAAGAAGGAAGGAAGGAAGGAAGGAAGGAAGGAAGGAAGGAAGGAAGGAAGAAAAGAGAATAAAAAAGCAAGCTGGGGTCCTGAGAAGGCATTCACCTGCCTTGTCTGCACAATCAATGAGTGACACTGATGACTGGACCTTAAACCTCCTGGAAGTGGCTTGGTAGCTGAGTCACGGGCTCATCATTGCTCAGCTACCCTGCTGAGGAGGGCGCATCAAGCTTACAGAGTGAGGGCCAGTGTGTTTTCCTCCTCTGTTTATGATCCTGTTTAGTTTTTCTACTAGGCAATGAATGCTTTTGAGAAATTCATATTTAGTAGGGCTTCAAATGTGGTGCTGCACTTGCACACATGTGAAAATTAATACTTAACATATGTTTTGCATTGTGGAATTTCAAGGTGTTGCATAGAGTCTCTCTTAGTTTATTTTACACCTTGAGGAAGGTGGGATCCAGTGAGGTTAGGTAGGTTTTTTGCTATTCTTTGACTTGATTTTCTCCTTCCTTCCTTTAGTCCATAATGTCTGCATGTTCTTTATTATGTTCTAGACATTGTGATAAATGTTGAAGATGGAGCCAGAGATGATTTAAACAGCACTGTTGTCCTCAATGAGTTTTGCACAAGAGTCAGACATTTAAGCAGTCAACTACAAAATGATCCTGAGGACAATGACAGGAGTAGTGAACAAAGTCCCCATGGGAGGTAAAAAGGTGCTGATAAAACTTCCTAGGTGGGGGAGCACTGAAGCTGTGCATGGAAGGAAGGTGAGGAAGGTCAGGGGTGAACAAAGCCAAAGGGAAGCCCAGTGGAATCGGAAGAAGCTTTATGCACGAAGGTGTGGCCTTGGGGAAAGTGCGCTAAGCTCCCAGATTCCACAGTGCTCTGCTCAGCCACCTACCAGAGTCTCAAGGCACAGCTGGAAGTCTCTGAAGAGGCTCTCCTATGGCACACAAAGCAATAGGATGCATCCTATTGGGGAGTAGGGAGATTTAGAATCTTGGGGGTGATGTGTCTAACCTAGAAACCTCACAGTGCACCAATGAGGACAGCAATGATCAAGAGGCTACAGTCCCTGGAGAATCTCATCGCATAGCTTGCCCAAAGGCTGAGGCTGTGTGCAGGGAGGAGTTTCACTGAGCAGACACCCCCAAGGCTAAACCCATAGCGTGGACTCCATTGCAGCTGTGAGATGTCATAATGGGAGTGGAGAGGGAAGAAACCTGCCCCAGGTCTCAAGGGCTGTGCAAGTGAAGGAGCTCCTCAGCTAGCACTAGCACTAGTGCTGCACTCTCTCTCCTCTCTCTCTCTCTCTCTCTCTCTCTCTCTCTCTCTCTCTCTCTCTCTCTCTCCTGGGCCCTCCCAGCTGTTCATTCATCCACAGTGTGTGAGTGAGTCATGCTTCACACAGCATATTCTAAGCCAAATGCCACTGTGCCTAATTTTATTATAGGGGGCTTTGCATCCCTTAAAAAGTAGAGCCCCAGAATACTCTACTCATCAAAGCTAATCAGAAGTAAATTGAAGGATTTTTGCAGCTTTAATTTTCAAAGTTTGATTCACATTAGTGTGGATGGAATTGGACTAAGTTTCTAGAACATACTGTACTTGCAATCTCATATTGCTATAGAATATGGTATGAAGTCTATCCTATACAATTATATACCAAAGCAATGTTGCCAACGGTGTAGGAGGATAAGCAGATCTATAAATTAAACACATATGAGAATTCAGCATATGGTCTGTACCATGTTAGGTGATCAGTGGGCTGAATACCAGTTATTGGGTGAGAAAGAGATACACAAACAAGTTGTTTCAGTACAGAGAACAAGTTCCATGGACTTATGGAATAGAGAGGCAACTACTGATTCTGCATGATGGAGAAGGAAATAAGACTTTAGGGAGAAGTGAAAAAGATATTTGGGCAGAAGGGACACACGTACACCAAGGTGCAGAGTTGTGAAGACTGCCTGGTATGTGCAGGGAACAGGCCTTGCTTCTAGGCCTGTGGTGGGGGAAAAAAAGGAGAAGCAAAAGGAACTTGGGCAGGTGCAGTGCACAAGGATAGGGCAGGTAGAGATAAGCCAAGACCAAAGGTCGCATGCGCCATGGTCTGTGCATCAGCCTTTTGTCATCATGACCACAAACCTCCAGAGAAACAACCTCAAGGAAGATTTATTTTGGCTTGCAGACTCAACCAAGCTAGGATAGATGGATAGATCTCTAATCCCTTGGGAGGCTGAAGCAGAAGGACTGGGAGATTAAGCCCAGTCTAGGAACTGCAGTGAGACTCTGTCTAAAAATAAATAAATAAAAAGGTCTGGAGCTCAGTGTGAACTCAGTATGAAGGCTCTGAGTCCAATCTGTGGTGCCACAAAACAATCAGAGCTTCATTCAATGGTCAGCTGACTCCATTGCTTCTAGCCCTGTGGTGGGGGAAAAAAACCTCATGACAGAGAGACATGGGAAGGAAAGCTGCTGAACTCAAGGTAGCCAGGAAGCAGAGAGAAAGGCAAAGAGAAGAAGCAAAGAGCTGCAGGTCTTCCTTCTTCTCCTGCTTTTCTGTTCCACCAGCCTCTCATCCTCTTGGGTGGTGCTGCTCCCAAGCCTGCATGCCCCCACTCCAGCTATCTGCCAATCATCCTTGGAGACACCCTCACAGACACGCTCAGATTTAGGCTTTACTAATGTCCTGGGTGTTTCTCAATCCATCAAGTTGGCCATGAAGGGCAACCACCATACCCAGTGAGAAGGGTTGGTTTTGAAAATAAGGAAAGATCTAGTGGTGTCCCCGGCTTCACGATGCTTTTGAAAACACTGTACCATTAAGCATCTTTCTTCAGGAGCAGTGGGGATGAAGTTCCTGTTGAGGAAGGAGGGGAAGCCAGTGAGTATGTTGGTGGCTATTGTGGTCTGGACAGGAATTTGCACCTATTTTCTCAGATCGCCCATCAGGATGGGGGAGGCTCTATCTCGGGCCACAATTCCCTCAAGGATACCACGAGCCACCAAATCTGTTCTTTATACGCAGGGAAGCTGACCCAGAGCAACCACATGAGCATTTAGTAGCAAAGTATGGCAGATATGCAGAGCTAGTTCTGATATGAATTCAGCGTCAGCACCAGAGATCAATTTTGGAAAGTGATCCGGGGCTGTAATGAAGAAACAAACAGCAGCTGGCATTCTAAAGGCGTCTGTCTGCTCTTTCAGTGTTTCATGTGCATCTCTCTTCTTCGAGAAGTGACAAAACAAGCTCCCACCCCAGATGGGTCACAGGTGACCTGCTACCTCCCAGGTTCCTCCTCTGTCATCACTGTACCCACTTCCTGTGGTATTTTGATCTCAGGTTACGTGGTTCTAGTTCCAGCTGTCACTCCTCCTAGCCACAGCCAGCTGTTCCAAAACTACACACTATGGGTATAACAGGAAAGTCAGCTGAGATGGTTTACATCGAGAAGTTTCTGTTGGAAGAGGAAAGAAAGAAAACTGGTGCTACTTTTTAAAGAGGCCTATCTTTAATGATCTTGGATAAAATAGGTAAGTTGAAAGGATAAGACAAGAATCAACCCGCTAGCATCTCCCTCAAGCTCATAACACCAACAGTAAGAAATGAAGAAGTGAAGACAAAGAATTGTGTTTTGGATGGGCTGAAGACAAAGGGGCAAGCGTGAGGGCTGGAGAGCTCCTTGTGGGCTGCTGCAGCAACTCCAAGAGATGCCCGTGGTCAAAACAAGCAAATCAGGTGACTTAAGTGGGTGCCACACTGGTTTATTATCAATTGTACATGGGAATGGTAAAAGGATCAACCCTATCTTGAAAGTAAGACCAAAAATGGAATTTTTTTATTTATCTCTGACAGCATTGGGGAAATTCACTGAGATTATAACAAATGTGGGTTGGCAACATCCAAACTACTCACCACAAAGTTTTGTTTGGTTCCAAAATGCATCAAAGGAAAACAAACTCTTGGTTATTACTTTTTCTACATGTCTTACAGAAGTGATGATGGTTTTTCTCTTTCTGCCTTTCTCTTTTTCCCTCTCTTCCCTTCCCCTTCCCTCCCTTCCTCTTCCCCCCTCCTCTTTCTCTTTTGCAGCCCTGAAAATTTGAACCCAGGGCATTTACACTGAGCTATATACCCAACCCTTTATGAATTTACTATTTGGAGACAAAGTCTTGATAAGTACCTAAATTTCCCAGGCTGGGCTCTAACTTGCGACCCTCGTGCCTTATTTTCCTAGAGTGCTGGGATTCTAGGCATGTACCACCATACTCGATGAAGATTTTCAACATAATAATAGGACATTCCTTCTGGTATCCATACATCAGCTAACTTTTTGATTTTCCCAAAACTAAATATAAAGGAAGAAGCAAGTGAGGTAGGTTGGAACCTTTGACCTCTGGGGCAAAGCTGTCATCTGCTGTGGGATTCTGGATAGTATTATGGGCTTTGAGGAGAATACAAAAGCCTGGTTTCGATCTTCCTCGATCCCGCCCATGCCTGCCCAGACCCAGAGACCGGCCCAAGACAGCGCAGCCAACTCCGCCATCCTCCTCGATCCTGCCCACACCTGCCCAAAAGCCTGGTTTCATGTGGTGTGCCACTTTTGCTTGGATGTCTGTGGCCACCACCCAGGCCTGTCTATTACACCGGGAGATGCAGCTGCCATCTGGAATCCACATGTCTCAGTTCTTCTCTGCCCACTTCAGCCAAGGGAGTCTGGCTCAATAGTATGGCACATCTCGCTCAGCGAGGAATTGGCTTCACATTGGTGCTGCCTTCTCAACTCTGTGTCAGTCACTAGATGGTCACCAGTTCACTAGGGCAGTTCTGCTGCCAAGGGGACACCTGGGAGCACAGGCCTCCACCGCATGGGGGTGCAGGCAGGGGCACTCACTCCATCGCAAAAATTAGTGACAAGACAGGCTGCCCACATACACACAAATTCTCCATGATCTGGATATTTTAGGTAGTTTTTCTTTCTTTTTGCATTTGAGGTGAGTTACTTATTCAGATCATATCTGTCTTTTTCATTTTACTTTTCATGCATAAAACAACAGGTAACAAAGATCCCTGTTCTTCTAGACAATAACCACCATCAAGAGTCACAAAATGCCACAGACACAACTCTTGGTAGTGACAGATTTTCTCATACAAAATGAGACACGTGGGTTGCCATTCATTTGGGGCTTATTACACTTTCTTGCAAAATCCCAAGAGACAGTAGAGGTTAAAGGAAAAAGAGAAAATGAAAGTAATTTGAGCTTTTGAAAGTCTGTTTCAAATGAAAAATTAATTCTAAGGGTACGAGAGCTACAGGTGAATGCTAATGAGTCTTAAGCCCCCCCCCCCACGCAAGACACTGGTTTTGTCTTGGCAAAGCATAAGTGTCACAAGACAAAGCTGTCCAGATGAGTGCTCACTGTGAGCTGCACTGGCGGATGGCATCATGCTACCGCTTTACTAGTACTACTCAAAGGCAGACAGAACCGTGTGTCAGGGTGGCATAACACTGCTAACAACGTTTTTCCCACCCAGAGTTCATATATTTTATTCATTCTAGCAGCACATATACATGCCAAACATTGGAAACTGAGCTGAAATATAAACTATGGCATTTGTTCCCTGAAATTTAGGACATGCTTCAGTGAAAAATGAATAATATTCTCAGACATTTTATGGAGTTGATATACCCAGGTGCCAAAGTCAGCCTATTAGAATAAAATACCAATGCTGGGAGACAGTAGCATGGATATTCCTGTCCAGGAGAATGTTGTCCTCCCAACTAGAACAGAAAGGTCTCTTGACTTATATTCCATATCTTGGTACTAAGCATAATCCTGAAAAACACAATCCCAAATGCCATAACCCCCAGTTTTGAAAACCTCAAACTATCAAGACTCCTAATGTTTAAGTATCCCAAATCATAATCCTGTACTTTGACCTTTGAAATCCTGGAAATGAAAATCCCCAAAACCATTTAATAGAAAAACATGGAGGAGGGCTACATAAAAGGATGGCATTTTTGTTATATGAAGGGTAGCTACGTAATGTTAGGCAACATTAATAGGTAGAAGTACAAACAGGAAGGCATCACTTTGGAAGTGCCAGGGAGCATGTTTCTGGAAGAGATGAACAGGTGGGTCTGAGTGGATCAGGTAGGGAAGGCATCCTCTCACTGTGGGTGGGCATTATGTTATTGGTTGGGACCCCAGGGAATAGGTTAAGAAGGCAAATTCATTTTTCTCTTAGAGCTGTGATAGAGTTTTTTTTCTACTGACATCAGAACTAAAGGCTTTCTAATTTACTTTCCTAGTTGCTTGGACAAAATATCTGATAGCCACAGTTAAAGGAAAGATCATGTTTCAGTCCTTAGTCAGCTCTCTCCAAGACAGCTGCATAGGGAAGGAGTGCTGCTTACACTATGGCTAGTAAGAAGTTGAGAGAGCCAGGAAGTAAGAAAGACAAACCTTTTGGTCATGTCCTCAGTGACCCACACCCCCTAGCCAGACTGCACCTCCTAACAGCAAGTCCACTATAATGGTCCCTTGGTCTAGTTAGGTCTCAAAGTTGTCATGTATGGTGTCATGAAGCTTCAGGAGGATGTCTGGGTAGCAACCTAACAGTTGCCAGCCTTTGGGCTCCAGGGTTTACACTAAGATTGAACCCTCAAGAGCTGGATCCTCTGGTCTCCAGCCTCAGACTGAGGGTTACACTTTCAGCCTCCTAAACGCTGATGCCTCCAGACCTGAACTGACCAATGTTACCAACACCCTGGGTCTCTGGTTCATTGTACAGGAGCAATTACTTGCATCAAGACTCTGAGAAAGTTTTCATGTATTTTATACTTTAAAAAAAAATCTGACTAAGTGTCATCACTTTGCTGACTTGGTGTATGAGCATTGTGCATGTACAAAAAAAAATCTGGAACCTTCATCAGGAAAGTGAAACCAGGACCTTCGTGTACATGTGCTCATGAAAGAGGAAATTTCTTGTTGGTTTTGACCAATTTTGTCAAAACAGTTTGGTTCTCTGTTACTGTGTTTCAGATGACCCAGTATAGTCAAAGGCCTGGGTTCAATCTTCCATATTTTCTGACCCCACATTTTTAAAATTATTTTTTCAGAGTTATATTCTTTTGTTTGAACTCTTGAGATTTTAGACTTTAAACAGTTTAATCTTTAAGGAGTTTGATTTCTTGAGATCATAGCATTTTGGATTATGACACTCAAGATCAGCTCTTAGAATTATGGCCCAATTCCCTATATCTTATTCAATTTTGGAGTTTTAGAAAAAAAAATTACTTGATTTTCTAGCAAATCCACTACATGTGTATTTAAGTTGGAATTCAACAATCTCCTATAAAGGAGGAAAAATTTCTCAGTCTTGGAATGTTCTTTGAAGTCTGGGTAGAGGGCCAGTGACATAGCTCAGCACACTAAAGCACCTGCTCAAGCAAGGACAGGGACCGTGGTTCCGTCCCCAGCACCCTATGCTGCACCAGCCCCGCCTCCAGGGAGGGCTGAGATGACGGCAGAGTCTGGGCTTAAGTGGTGTGTGTCTATAATCACAGCGCTGGGGAGGCTGAAATCAGGAGGATCCCTGCGAGTCTGAGCTATGTAGTGAGACCCTGTAATAATTGAATACATTAAAAAAAATATCTGGGTAGAAATTTTCCCTTCAACTGTAGGGGAGAAGGAGCCATGAGAAGACTTCTGTGACCAGTAAGCTCTGCAGGCCATCTTGGACAGTGGCTTCCTCTCAAGTGTGCCTGAGCCGTCTGGCTGCCTCTGTAAGCACTGTCCCAAGGGACTGAGGGCCGATATCCCAGAGACACCTTTCACGCAGTCACAGCTTGACAATAAAGAGCGAGGTCTGCGATTTAAAACATGTCTACATGCTGATTTAAGCATTAAAAATAAAGAAAAATAATAGTGAAATTTTGGCAAAGACCCCAACTCAAGGAAGGAAATGTGGCCTTGCTGGCATTGTATGGAGTTGAACAAATATCCACTGAGTGCCCTCTCTTTGAGGAGCTCTGTACTAGCTGGAGGCAAGTTCTGCCTCAAACCCATGCAATGGAGGCAGTAAAGTCTGAATGCATGAGATGAAAGATATTTAAAATGAAACAAATGGCTCTTCTGCTTGCACATTCTAATACTGTCATCGGGAGTGGGGTCAGGCAGTTGCATTAAAAAAGTGTCTGCGAAATCTGGCCATGCCCAAGCTGGTGAGCTGCAGAGTGGATCGTCCTATCTCCAATTGAAGCTGCCAATGGGAGATAGGGTCACCTTGAGATAGGTCAACGTTGGCTGCACGCTAAGTCTGTGGAAGAGATGGGTCAGACCTGGGCTGGGATAGAACAGAGAGGAGTTACAGAGTCCGCAGAAAGCTGTGCGCATTGGCCCTCCTAGGAGATGGAAGGGACAACTGCAGAGCAGTTCATTTCTAAATGGTCTCATCAGCCTTATTTTTTCCCCCATCAGTTCATGTTTGGCCTCATTTCTTGGTTGAATACCTCTCACCTTGTTCTTCTAGATGTGTGCTGTTTTTACTGGCTTATCAATTATGATCATACTCTCTTTAAAATAAATTTAAAAAAATAAAAAGGACAAGAAGAAATTAAGGTTTATTGAAAACAGGTATTAGTGTTCAAATATTTGTCTGATCTTGCATTCCTATATCTGTTAATCTGAGCAACAGATTTGATGATAAAAATATGTAATATAACAACCATAGTTATTTTGCTATTCTTGTCTTGAAAATCTATACTATATGTATTATATGTTATTCTGTTTTTGTCTTTGTTTTTGCTATATGCTTATGCTTTTGGTTTTGCTTACACTCTTTAAAATAAAATAAAACTTTAAAACAATGGTGCAAAAGGAACATAACCCTGAACTGGAAGAAATGAAGTCAGATGTGGTGGCACATGCCTGTAATCCCAGCACTTGGGAGGCTGAAGCACGTGGTCTGCTGTGAGTTTGAGACCAGCCTGGGCTACAAAGTGAGCTCAAGGCCAGCCTGAACTGCACCGCAAGACCCTGTCTGTCTCTTTCTCTGTCTCTGTCTCTGTCTCTTGGTCTTTCTGTCTCTGTCTGTCTCTGTCTCTGTCTGTCTCTGTCTCTCAGTCTCTGTCTCTCAGTCTCTGTCTCTCTGTCTCTTTCTGTCTCTCTCTTTCTCTTTCTCTCTATCTCTCTGTCTGTTTGTCTGTCTCTTGATACTGGGAACAGAACTCAGGACCTTGCACTTGCCACGTAGGTGCATATGCCCTGAGGTATATACCTGGCCTGAGGCCCTATCTCAAAAAGACAAAAAAAAAAAAAAAAAGAAATGAAAGTGACATGTAAAGAAGCTCACACTTTCTCTGTGAGGGTTTTGTAATTCAATCTGCTAAACTAAATAGATTCATGAAGAAAAGCACAGATATTTTTTAGGCTGGGACACAGTCCCTCTGGGACCCAGGTCCAGGTTGATTTTTCTGTGGTGGTTAATTCTTTCTGGTCAATGAGATTTTACCACAATAGTATCCCTTTCGGAAGCCAAATCTCCCTTAGAGAAACAGCTTCAGAGCAGGACTCTGTGCTTTGAGGGAGAAAAGAGATCAAAGATGACAGCGAGATGCGGAGGCCAGAGGCAAGAGAGCGCTCTTCTCTTTGAGGCTGTTTTCCTAGATCAGCATGGCAAAATGCACCCTTCAGGGTACCAGTTGCAGACCCCAACACAGGCATAGAGCACCACTGGTCATCAGAACACCAAGGAGAGAAGGGAGCAGGACAGGTGTTCAGCAAGAGCCACCACAAAATTCTCCAGGCTGTGCAGATTCAAGAGTGTGTCCTGCCACCAGGCAGAGGACCCTCACCCAACCCAGCAAAAGGCCGTGCTGTGGCCCTTTCCGGCCACTGAGAAAAGTAACAATAGCCAGTGTAGAGAGCTCACAGAACAAAGGGCAGCCAGGCTGTGGATGAAACAAGAACAGTTCTACATTATCAGTGGGAAAGCAAACTAGAGCAAGCACTTCGGAGATCAGTATGACGATTCCTCAGGAAACTAGGGATTCTATTCAACCCAGCTGTATCTCTTCGGAGTACCCTCAAAAGAGCTGAAGTCATCTTATTACAATGTTATGTGCATACCCATGTTTATAGTAGCACAATTCATAACAGTTAAATCTTAGAAGTCAGTCCATCAACAGATGAATGGACAAAGGAAATGTGGAATCTTTAGATAATGAAATTTTAGCCAGAAAGAAGGCTAAATCTGAGTCATTTGCAAGATGATGGGTGGATCTTGAGACTATATTACTAAGTGAAAGTCAGACACAGAGGTTAATTATCTCCTGGCTTCTCTACCAGGAGAAACTCAAAATATAATTAAAGAACAAAACAGAACAGAGATGGTAGAAAACAGGGCAGTAGACTGAAGGTGGTGGGAAGGGATCTGGGTAAAGAACGAGAGCGGAGTATGGGAGAGGGGAGGATAAAAGCGACGAGGGCTTGATATGTACATGTACATGTATGCATTCCCCAAGATGTATGTAATTTTATGTTACAAACATGTATTAATTAAAAATGTTTCAAAAGTTGAGTTGCACTCTGCCAATTCTGAACACTTCAAAGAAACCCAGAATTAAGATTTCTCAGTAAAAGTAACACATACTGAACACTTGAAAAATACACAAAATTTAAAGGAAAACACAAGGCCCTATAAAGGTGCCACTTGCAGTCTACTAGAATGGTTATTGGCAAATATGTCCTTCTGTTTTTTTCCTCAAAGATTTTGCTCAATAATTAAGACCACATTTTTGTATTCTATTTTTATGTTTAACTCGACTAGGGTATAAGGATGTTCATCATGTTATTAAAATATATTACAAAAATCATTTTAATAACCAAAATAGTTTGACACATGGATATTTATAGTAATTATTGTGATAATTCTAAGTTTTTAAATTTATTTATTCTAATTTTTTTCATTATAAGTAATGGTAATTAAGCTGCCATGACCATGTGCTCAAGAAAAAATAACCCAAGTCAAAAGTGTTGTTTTTTATACATTTGAGATTTTAAAAATTAATAATATAGTAATCTCTTTCTCTTTGATATATATATATATATATATATATATATATATATATATATATATATATATATATATATTTATGAGTGGGTTTATAACTACCTGCTTTTCCCTTATTAATAAATGACAGAAATTACTATTTTGAGTTATGAGACTGAGAGGTCATGAGATATAAAGAGGTGCATGTGTGTTCCTGAGCTGCACCAGGAACACACTCCCCACCCCGAGTCCCTCCCCTCTTGGTGTATTTGCCCACCCCCTTTTGGTCTCCTCTCATTTTAAAAAAGATCTTCCTCGAGGTGTGGCCAGTCCAGGTCCCAGGGGTAAGACCTTTCTGTGTCCTTCATCCTGCTGTCTGCACTGAGGATGGAGAATAATGGAATATTCCGCTCCGTGACATAAAGGCTGTGGACCAGGGAAAACCTTAGCACTCTGGCCTGGCCTATAAGCACTTTTCACCTGCTCTGTGACACTGACCAAGGATTAGAGGGCTCTAGACTTCAGTTGATTCAGTTAAACAAGGTTTAACCTCCCTTGGGCATGGCTACTGCATAGCTACGAGTTGAGTTATGGATGGGGCTTGAGGAGCCCAGGTGCCAGCAAGGTGAATAATCTGCCTTTTCCCAACTTTTCAGCAAATTTATTCTAGTGGGTCTGAAAGTGCTGGTTTTATATGGCCAATCTCCTGAGGGATTCTGAGAGAATCTTAGAGGCTGAGCCAGTTCACCTCTTGCCTCCAAGAAAGTACTATTTCCAAGTTACCCTATATTATTGTTTAGGTCCCAGAGCCTCATGTGTGTGGATGATTAGATCAAGGGTGGGAATCACCTTGTTCATAGCTCAATCTGCTGTCAGTAGTTTGGGCTTGGTCAGAAGTAGCAGTTGTTCCCTGCCGTCCCGGGTGTGGCGGAAAAGGGTTGTTCTTGTCCCCAGCTCTTCCCTTCTGGCTCCTGGATGCCATAGGTCTGGCACCTTTTCCTCTGCCCCACTTCTCTGCATCATGTACACACCTTGGAGCCAGCTAGGCAGGGAGTAAAGCTGTAAACCAGAATAAAGCTCTGGGGAATGACATCTCTGTAAGCAGTAACGTGCCTGAGACATTCTTCCGCTCACCACTTTCCTCAGGCCCCACAGGAACAGTTGGTTGTTGACATATTGCCATCATCTTAAAGGTTTTTTCTGGCATGGCCACATGTGTGTCTACACAGATGGCACTTGAGGAGAGTTAAGGGACACATCAAAGGTGCTAGGGCATTTGGGGCTTTCAGGTCTGTACCATCATTTTTCCTTAAAAAGCTCTCAGCTCATGGGCAAGCAAGGGTGTCTTACTTTTTTCTTTCATTGTCAAGATATTGTCAACACTTGAAACCCAAAGTTACAGGGGAAAGGTTTATTTAGCTCACAGTTTTTATTTTTTAAATTGTTATTTACTGTTTTAGTTATTTGGTACAGGATCTCACTATACAGCTCGGATTCATAGTGATCCTGCTGTTTCCAGCTTCCCCAGGGCTATGATTGTAGGCATGTACCACCGTGTTTGTACTGGGTGGCCTGATGGGTGTGTCTTGGGCAGAGCTGGCACCATATGCAGTGCTGGGGATTGAACCAGGTCCTGAGCTTGCCTAAGCAGGTGCTTAGTCCCCTGAGCTATCTTGTTGGCCCTTTTAGTTCACAATTTGTGGAGGTTTCAGTCTAAAATCACCTGGCTCCAAGGCAAAAGAGGGGCAGCCAATCATGGTGTTGGAAGACAGCAAAATCTGTAACTAAACCTTAACAGTGTCCTTCTGCTCCTTTTATTCTCTATCCAGGCTGGGAGTAGGGCAGTGCCAATGCAACCAGTGGGCTGATCCAGTAACCACCCACCCTTAATCCCAGTATCATACCAGGAATCAGTCACACACTCTAGATCCAGTCACATCTAAAACAAGCCCCATCTAAGACTGCCTGAGGCTTTGGGGGATGCTTGGACACAAACCATAACAAGCAGTGTCTTCCATGGGGGCCGAGAGGTTTTCCCTTTAATGGGCATTCGACTTTCTCCTACGGGTGGAAAGTTTATACAGTGCACTAGAGAAAGTTGTTCCTAATTTAAGTGAAATGAAATCCCATCCCTCCCCCTGGGACTGCTTTTCCACTCCAGGGAGCAAATGCCTTGAGGTATGAGATGCCAAAGGTAAAGGAGTGAGCAGAAAAGACCGACAGAGTGTCATCCGTGGGGACATCTGGGTCTGGTCTCATCCTGAGATAGGGGCTGAGTTGAACCAGAGTCCTCAAGACCCCACACATGATGCCATCAGAGAAGAGCCCAGGGCACCAGTGCTGAGTACTGAGTGTC